>JAQFYP010004095.1:0-10099 GCA_034694865.1 Bilobella braunerae
AAAAACAGGGATCGGCCTCTGCCTAAGCAGATGCCCCTCGGTGGTCAACCCCACGTTCTCTGTTCAGCAGAAAGTTTTCAGCTTCAACCCTCAGAACTTCCTAGTCAACTCACAGGCCGAGACCACCCTCCCCCACTCACTCGCACAAGAAATCATATGTTGAGCATATGTTGACCAGGACATAGGCGAATGTCAAATAGCAGCAAAAAAAATTAAATCGCTGCTCTTGAAAATACAGGATAAATATTTGTTTGTAAGTCAATAAAATACAGAAGAAAGTAAAGTATTTGTTTTGTCACACATTGTTCGCCAACTTCGTAATCCCGCTCCTTTCCAGCGATCATCATTCGCTTTCCAGCGAATCACAATCGCTTGACGCTGATTGGTTGTCCTTTGCCTGCTGGAAGAGCATATGGGCGAGTTCCAACATCTTAGCGATGCGCGATTACCGCTTCGTTTGCTGAATGAGCTCAAGGAACAATCTAAACTTTTGAAGTGGAAATTTTGAAAAAAAAAACTCAAGACTTTGAAATAAAATTTTTTATTTTATCTTTTCGAAATTCACACGCCGTGTACGGAAACATCGGTTAAAAAATTTCTTAATTAATATAGTAACGGATTTTTGGTCCATTTTCAATTGGTTCGTTTTTTTTTTAAATTTCAAAAAACGTAGTTGAAGTGTTGGAATAGTTTGAAGAATTAAAACGCCAATCAAAATAATCCCAGATGCAAAGCAAATGAATTTCAGAGTAATAATAGATACACCCTGTCCCTGACGCACTTATCCATGTTTCGGGTTGTTTTTCAAAGTTTGTTTGTGTTAAAGTTTTTTTTTTTTAAATTCTAAAAGTGTGCTTTTTTTAATTGAAAACTTCACCAGAGCTATGAATTGCTTATTTTTTTGATGCTTTTTCAAGTCTTGTAGTATTTTTAATTGCTGTACTAATTTTGGTGACATTTCTTTGAACTCTGTTTTTTTTTCTGAAATTTAAAATTTAAAATTGTGGTAGAAATTCCAATCTAGAACAGATTTTTTTTTAATTTATAAATCGGGATTAAGCATATAAATTTTTGCTGTCTTATACTGTCTCGCTGATTTACTCAACGGAAAGTTGAAAAAAAACTCATTCAAGCATCCAAATAATATTTTTTTGAAGATGTATTGCACATGAATTTAAAAGGTTGGGAGTGTTAACCACTGCGCTAGCTAGGGCCTCTTACCAAAGAAGCTCAACCAAGTTACTCATGCCTTTCCTTCAAATTTCACGCTCAACGTCTACAAAATTTCCAGGTTTCTTTTTAATTGATAGTGAAAAATAAACTTAATTAAATAAACAAAAATTTAATAATATATAATTTTTACTTTCACAGTTCAAAAAATGTTTTGAGAAAATATGCTTCTTTTGAAAAGTGACGAGAATTTTAAAAATCGGATTTAGGAAGTTCAAGACAACGTTTTCAATTGCTTATCAACAACTTCTTGATAACAACAATCTACGCAAACCTAAACTCCCAAAATTTGTCTTCAAAACGCGAAAAATACTCTTGAACACCTTTTTTAAAACGTTTTTTAAAAATTTGCTTCCGTCAGCGCCAATCACAATTACTTGAAATTTCAACCCCACCAAAACATCACAATCGCAGATTGGGATGTTTGCAACTTTGATGCTTGAATTCAGATGTTTGAATGTTTTGCAAACAAAGGATACAATGCGTTTGGCATGGTTGGAGAAAGATGTTCCAAATTTGAAGGACTTGAATGCATCACCCGGCAGCCCAGTGTAATTCGGCAGATCTTAATGCCACATTCCAGCCCGTTCGGGTGTACTTTCTCCCAGGTCTATAAATTCGACTCAGTACTCAGCCCCCGCGTAGTTGGTTTGCGTAAACAGAGTTAACGTCGTCGCCGACTCAACACCCGTCAAAATCAGTGTGTGCACATCATCCGAAAATTCAGGATCGCCTTCAAATTATGTATCAGACATGTTGCCGTTGCCGAGACTGTTCAAGTGTAGAAAGTGAAGGACTTCTGACTTATGTTAGATGAATTTCCAAATAAAATGGCAGACCCGAAGGAGTTTGGGTGTGCTCTAGCGCATCTATTTTCCTTGAAAAAGTTGGTTGTACAGTTTGCAGTAGTGTAACATACAAGCCACCTAAGGAATACGTAAATTGTAACTTTTAGCATTATCATTAGCATTAACTCACGACATTAGCACAGAGCACATTAGCTCAGTGCCAGTCTGGCACAGAGTTTTCTTCTAATGGCGTTTTCTTTTTCTTTTTTTCTTTTTTTTTTTATAGTTTTTCAAAACCGTATTTTCAATTACTAAGCATTTACTTACTTATGCTTAACAAATTTCAAAAGTGCGTCGATACTTGGCAAAACTGGTTTTCTCGATATGTACAAATCATTCATTCAAACAAAGCTGCTTACGCGCCAGTGGAGCAGATCACTGGTGCATCGAATGACAACTTCTCCAATGTATTCCTAGTTACCAAGTACAGTGGAGACGTGTTCAAATTCCTGTCTTCGGTAGGCAAGAAGGTGATTTGCGAGAGACAGCTACTAATAGAAATAAAACAGTGACGTAATTAGATTACTAGTAAATAATGAATTACTAGTAAAAAGCAAGCCCGTCCTAGGGCTGGAAGGTTTTATTTGAAATTGTATAATATTTTACGCAACAAATTAAACTAAAAAACAAAAGGAGTGCCCATGCCAATCGTTGAGTGCAGGTGAGTTTTAGCCTGACATGTATTTGTCAAAAAGGTGTGTCTTAAAGTAGACCTGAAAGGAAACGCTCAAACTTAGCTTAGTTTAGCTTATCCTAGATTTACTGTTTATCCGGAGAATTTTATAAAATAAATTTGTATATATCAGGCACGTACTTGCCAAAATATTAGTTTAAAGTAGGTATTTTATTTATTTTATCCGAGGTTGCCAATACATAGGTTCACTGTTTATAGCTATGACTTAGGAATTTAGAATGTTTTTTTGTAAGTAAAACCATACAAAAGGGTTTCACCGAACTTCAGAGTACTGGACAAGTGCAATTTTTACCTGATATAATACTGCCAAGCACGAAGGCAAAGAATATGCCAAATTTAAGACCCATGGTTTTCCGGTAGTGTTGACTGAAGTATGGCTGTCGTTTTTTACGCAAAAATTTATACTTACTCTACGCATAATTTACTGGTAAAGCTAGACCACGTCATTTATTAATGCATTTGCAATAAGTATGATGGATTGCTAGTGACAAGAAATTACTGCAAATTAGTTATCTGATAAGTGGGAAAATGTTTTACTGGTAATTACGTATTGCTTTTACTGTATACCCAAACCAGTATTTATTCATATAGCAATGTAATCAGCCCACTTCATAAGTAGGTGTGAACTCCACATTCCATTACAATTTTTTGATGTAACTTACTTGTTGCCAGTGCACGGTGGGTCCGGTCCCCGTTGAAAATTGGCAAAAAAAATCAGAACCCTAAAAAAACAATATTTTTGGCAAATCGTACTTTAATTTAATTTAAAAATACTTTAATTTTGACCATTTCGTTAAGTTAAATTTAATTTTTGAGGTAATTTGCTTACTTGGGAAGAAACTTACGATGCATCAAACTCTGCACAACTTCAAATTGTTGATGAAATTTTCCTTCATTTAACATTGTGAACCACTACAAAAAATTTCAGTATATACGTATATTAACTATAATTAATTAGGAGTAAGGAATAACTTTAATTTCAATTGTGATGAAAAATCAGCTCCCTTTCCCTGCCCCCTTTTTTGCTTATCAAAAATGTAAATAAAAATAGATTTCTTTTAGAATTTTTTCTAGAATTTTTTTTAGTTTTAAGCTCATACTTCCGTATTCAAATGAAATTTTTTAAACAGTATGTCTTAGAAGCTTAACTAAAAGTTAAGTAAAAATGTAATGCATTACTAAAAACTTTAAGAATGGAATAATTGATTCAACCTCACATACACGACCCAAAAAACATTAAATTGATGCTACAAGCACTTATTATGCTTATACATGAGAATCCCATCAATTTCTGAATTGTTGTATCACAAAGTTCACCTCATACCCAGAGGGTTTTTTGGTAAAAAAAAATTTACTGAAGCCGGTCCCACCGTGCAGTGTTTAACAATGGAGTTTATTTCCAGCAGACACGTTAATCCAATAAAAAAAATGAGATCTAATATATAAGAGTTGTTTTTAAACAGCTTCGCAATGCCATAAATGGGCAAAAACAAATTGTTTGAATTTTTAAAATTGAGAGATTGCTTATGGGAGTTAACACGTGGAAAATTAAAATTCAAAATGGTGATGACTTAGTATGGTACTTTTCGTAGGTGAAAAATACAATTTACAAAAATAAATTATGTAAATTAGGCCAAAAAATATATGAAAAGTGAAAATAAATAGATGATGCCCACCTCTAGCACTGAAGCTTTTAAATATAAGTAATTGTGTAACCGGTATTGTGCCGACGCATGTGTCATCAGTTGAGCTGATCTGGAAAGTCGAAGGAAAGCGATTTTCGAAAAAAAAAAAAAAAAAAGTTGGCTTCGTGCTGTACTTATCGATACACTTAATAGAGGGAATGTCTAGTAAACGGCTTACCAATCCAACAGAAAAAGACATCAACAGGTTTTGCACTCGCTTCTTGGAAGCGCACCACGCCATATTGGATCTGATCATCTAAAAATTGTAATTTGTTGCATTATGTTTAAGATATTAGTCTTACACCGATAGTTTCTAGAAAGGTTACCATTCAGCAACGGCGAACGATGTCCGATGTCGTTCCTTCGCTACTGGAATCAAACTCGACAGCAAACTGGTCCACGAAGTTTAGGAGAACCCTACAAATGCATCATAAATGTCAACTAAAAGCTAAACAGGCCCGTTTGAAGACAAGGAATGTTTTATTAAAATGGAAGGAAGCTAGGCGTTGTCTTCTTTCTCATGCTTATTTAATCACAATCTCCTATTAAATCAATGCATGAAAGCGTGAAAGGGGGTTTATTTGGGGGTTAGAGTTTGCAAGCGCCATAAATTTTTTGAGTAGTCAATTCAAAAATGCGCGGCTACAAAAACACGACATTAATAGGCGGAATGATTCATTTGTTGACCTACGGAAGATCGATCACGACGTATTGGTCGATAGTAAGGTGATAAGCTAATTAAATAACTCTACTGACAATGAGCAATTGTCAATTAAAAAAATAACTAGATAACGTACCGTCCGCTTTTACTATCGCCGTTCAAATGCTGTGCCTGAGCTTCTTTGAGTTGCATTTTGGCAAGATAAAGTTGAGCTTGAGCTGATTGAATACTAAAACTGCATGTGACGGCAAAGCTGAGGAGCGCGCCGTAGTATATTTTATACAGTGAGGTCCTAAAAAAACAGTAAAACAGCACTCTTCAGTTTAAATGTAGTACATTCTGTGATCAATCAATAAAGTGAAGTAGGAAGCAGCATTAGAATGTTAAAGTTATAAAATGTAAAATGTACTTAAAACATTCTATTATTTTTCATTAGGAAATCAAAATTAACTCAATGTAATAGCTAAATGTAACTAACTAATTGTTAGGACCCTTGTCCTAACTTGGGTAAGTGGGTAACACAGAAAAAGTGGTGGTGTGGTAGTGGTGCGTAGAAGCCTGAACAGTTGCGGACGTGGAGGGTGGGTTTGGGCCGGTATGCGAAAAACAGGGTTGAGCCTCTGCCTAAGCAGAGTCTCCTCGGTGGTCAAGCCCACGTTCTCTGTTCAGCAGAAAGCCTTCAGCCTCAATCCTCGGAACTTCCAAGTCAACTCACAGGCTCATACCATCCTCCCCCACTCACTTAGCACAAGTGCAAGCACGTTGACCAGTCAATAGGCAAATGTCAAAAAGCAAGAGAAAAAAAAACTTACTTTATATTCGAACACTCATTCACAATTTTTGTTAAAATTTTTTTGTTTGGAATACAATTAAAGAATTTTACAGGCCAGACGACGTAAAATTAATGAAACAAAAAGATAAGAAATCGTTAAAAAAATTTATTTAGAAAAAAAAAACAATTTTTCATCTATTTTTCTTAATTTTGAGAACGATTTTTTTTATACATATAAAAAGTATCACGTAAATTGACCATGTGAGCAAGGAGTGAAAAAATGTACATTCAGCTGCAATTTGCAATTCTCCCTCAAATGCTTCTAGACAGCTTTCTCAGCGTGAGTGAAAGTAAGATCGCTCACTTTATGTACGCGAGCTGCAAGTTTAGAAAGTCTGTTCAGAACAGGGATGCGTGTGATTTAGAAAATGTCTTTTGAGAACAGTTTTGGTAGCAAATAACTCACTGCCGCACTGGTTAAAGAGACCCTTCATGGGCTCCTCTTTTAGCAAAACGTCAAACAATGTAGGGTAAAACGCAAAAAAATTTGCTACGTGTCACGTTAGACCCTTAACAAGGCGTCAAGAACATAAAAACCAAATAACCATCTATTCAAATAAATTAGAGTTCTAAAACATTTTTTTTAGAAACCATTATTTAGAACACGATTTCGGCTGTTGGCCGCGTCCACTCACGAAAACACTCGGAAATCGAAACGGGAAAATTTAGAGACCAAGTTGACATTTCCACCCGGACAATGACAATGTCTAAAACTTTAAATGTGTACTAATTTCTATTCAATTTTTTTTAAATCAAGAAATTATAAAGTATTTTGAGCTTTACCTGTAATTAGCAACCTCTACTCCTCCTTTATCTCTTGGAATCCTCGAAGTAAAAAGTAGAACAAATGAGGATATAGCCTTGAAATAATTTTACGTAATTTTGTTGCTTTCTCAAATTTATTGCACGCACAAACCTTTATGGCGAGGGACATAAAGTGAGGCTCTTAGCATCGAGACCCTTAGCAAAGGAAGGCCTTTTAACGAGTCTTAAAATAAGGCAAAATTGTATTCACCAGATGAGTCTCCCTTTGTGAATGTAGTACATAAAGTTGTTTTAGATTTAGAACAGAGAAAGCTCCAGGCTCATTTTCAAGACAAAGCATCATTTTTATATCTCAATTTCTCCTCTTCAAAAAATATGCTCTGTTCAAACCCATTCTAACAAAACTTAGACAAAGAAGTCGCTCAATTAAAATACAGAATACTTAGTGCTTTTTTTCACACGTAGAAGGATGAAAAAAGTAGAAATTTTTGTGATGTATTTATTATAATATTTGTATTAATTAATTTTTCTTGTTAATTTAGTAAGTCATATGTAGTCAGTTCCATGAAAAGCGATTGGTAAAACCTACAAAACTATACGCTCTGAAAGCGCTGAAAAAGATATATGACGCTAAATTGCTGAAATATCACTTTTACTCTTACGCATAAAGTCCTAGAACATCTTCCCTCCTGCCAGAAGTCTTCTCCGAGCCCTTCACCACTGCAAAAGCCTCTCAATCAAGTGCTTCATAAACAAATTTAACCAAAGAAATATGAAAAGCACCGATCTCCTACTCTCTCTATTCTAAAAAAAATCCTGTCCTGTTCTAAAAACCTGTTCTAAAAAATTACTGTTCTAAAAGATTTCTTTTTTTTAGAAAACTGCCAGGAAGTCTTTGTAATGAGCCCTTTATTAGCCCATTTAGTTTTCTCGAAAATTAACAACTTTATTAAAAACTGTTCAGATCAAATTTCTTATCTTATTTTTAATACAATTTTGAAACACACAAATTTAATTCTAACTAAAGCAGACTTTGTAATTTTGTTTTAAAAACTTAAGCAAAAGTGTGAAAATTGTGTTAATGTAAAAAAAAAAATTCTTCTTTTACTCAAAATTTACATTAGAATGTTAAGAATCTGATTTAGTAATTTTAAAGAAAAACTCTGTTTTAGAAATCTACTCTCACTCTCTTTTTAAGAATGAAAGTTTTTCTTGACAAAAACAACTTAATTTTTAGAAAACAAATTCAAAACCTTTTCAGATTTCGTGCTGAGGCTTCTGTCAAAATTTCTTCACTATTTTCTAACTTTCTTTTTTCTTCCTAACTTTGTAATAATAACAATCCACGCAATTCTAAACAAATTTTTTTTAACAAAAACTACTCATCAACACATTAATTTTTCGAAATTAAAAAACTTGTTTGGATTTTACCAGCGCAGCGCCAATCAAAATTACTAGATATTTCAATCTCACCAAAAACGTGAAGTGTAGAAATTACGATGTGAATTTTGGATGTGTTAGAATTCTTAAAATCTTAAAGGGATCATTTTTTTTTCGAAATTTGAAATAAACAAAAAATTCTCCCACTCAAAGTCACCACACAAGTTCACCTCACCCCTCTACCCCAAAAAGAGAAGTTTCTACTAAGGCCTAAGCGATTTTTTAAACAATATTTTTTAACAACATGTTTAAAAAAAAAGGTAAGCTACACTATCGATTTCATACATAACCGTTCGAAATCTAAATGATAATTGAAATTACATGAGAAGAAATCTTAATGAGACTTCCTCTTTCGCTTGACCAATCAGAGGCAGCCGGAAGTGGAAAAAGAGCATTTTTGGAGTAATTAGCTTAAATGATCATTCAAGTAATTAACCAACAATGGAACGTTAATTGCCCTCTTTTGTTTAGTGCAATTTTTTAAATCTAGAAAAGCAAAACCGTGCGAAGCATTCTGTTCTAAAAAACCGAGTTCAAGTAAAGATTTTTTTTTTACCAATGTTACACACCTTCAACTATTTTGCAACTCAACAAAGTTTCGAAAAAAATTTTGTTTTCATCAGTGCAACGCCTCTCAAAGTTACTTGGAATTTCAATGTCGTAAAAATACAATTATTTGCAGTTAGTGGATATCCCGTTATCGATTTCGGTTTTCATAGAAATGTAAGAATTTTGTTCTAAATTTGAAATTAAAAGAACGGAATATAAAAATTTGCCAAACTGGGGACTTTTTTCTTAATTACCCCAGGACCAAAGACACTGAGGTTTTTGACTTTGGGAACTGAGCAGTGTTATCCTTCAAGGCGCACCGCGACGGTGAGCCGTGGTATATTTGCGCAGAGCAGCTATCTTGTTTGAACGGAATACGATTGATGACCATTTTCCTGGCAATATTTCATAGGTATTACACATCTTTCTCAGAAAGAGAACTTCGAATATCACCGCGGCGGTTTCTCAGAACAAAATTTAAAACAAGATAATGAAACGCGATTATTGGAGCTTTCGAAACTTTTTTAAACTGAATTTCCCCGCCATTTTCCAACATTAATTCCAGCCGGCATCCAACGCCTCCGTCTCATCATAGCAAAGCAAGCGCAAGTTGATATTTACCGTTGTTCCACAGGGCCATCGGCCACAGCGTGGCCGATGCCGCACGGTCAGTACCCCTCATTCCCTTTTCCGTGTCCGCTATTCAATGTCAACACGGTGCTCAATTATTGACACGACTTTTCTCCTCGCTACGATGGCTACTCCACAAGTTTAACGACTTTTTGTTTTAATTTAAAACAACTTTTTTAAACAAGTTAAAAAAAGACTAGTTCTAAAGATGGCTTTCTTGATGTCGTGGCGGTGCTCACGCTCGTTGAAAATTCCAGAGAGTCTGCGAGAAAGCCACCATGTTCATGATACACTGTTAAGATGTTGTTTTAAAAAATTAGAAAACCCATTTCCCAAATAAATATAGGAACCATTTCTTCCTAGCCATTGTAAACCAATGTCACTATGTTCATAAAGCAGTAGTAAAGCGCTGGTGGTAGGAAGCTATTTAAAAATTTGAAAAAGTGAATTTCAGACAACCATTTAAAAAAAAGTTTTTTTTCTAAACTTTGTTTTTCAATTGTGACTTTTTTGTTTTACTAGTGAATGCGATCAGAGGACTGCTAAAACTTTCGATGCCGTGATTTACTGCAATAAAAAGAGTTAAATTATAAGTACAATTAAGACATTGAGCGATAATTAACTAATTAAACTGATGTGAAGAAAGTTAATTGTTTATTTACAGTTCAGGCTTTGATTCAACCCATACTTCACTTGTACCTCAATTAACTAATACAACACTTAAAAATAATTAATTAGTTAATTGCATGTATCATTAAAATTTAA
>JAQFYP010004096.1:0-10099 GCA_034694865.1 Bilobella braunerae
ATATATTGCATTTTTTTTTTTTGAAAATTTAAAATTGGCACAAATTGTACCTCTTTCATGACCGCCAGAATCAGATCGTGCACCAGTGTACCCCGATCGTTTTTCGACAACTGCTCCGCCTCTAAAATGATTTTGAGCCTTCCGCCTGCCGAATCGCTTTCCCCTTCTGCAAAAATACTACAATTTTTTTCAATACACTAAATTTTAATTGGATTGAATAATTAACTTAATTGAAACTTAACTTAATTGAAAACTAACTTAACAATTAACTTGTTTTATGTCGTACGCTACGTTTTCATATTTTATGAATTCGGTCTAAACTGCGCTGAGCGGTAGCGGTCCGGTGGCGAGCGGCGATTTCTATTTCCGGCTAAAAAATTCTTGCTGTTTTTAGCACTAGTATTTCGATCTCATTATTGGAAGCACTGGAAGAAAAAAATCGCTGAAAATTTTGAACGCTTATTTGCTCCAGTGGTTATTTTTCAGACCTACACTTAATGTATTTATTCAAAATCAGCGCTGCCGAAACTCCGAGAGAGGTCTGAGACGTCTTTCAGCGATTTCCAACTGGCTCAACTTCCGTATCACCACATACTGTTTACTAAGTCTTTACTACTAGCTCTGGGCGGTATAATTAATTGAAAAAAATATTTTTTTATAAACAATTTTTGTTTAATGTTTTTGACGAATTGTTTTTTGTTTTACTTCTTGTTCAAATGCTATCTGCTCTGCTATGCAAAGATGCTTAACTTTCCAAAGCCCAGCAGATGACTTTTATGGTTTTGTTTATTAGTTCAAAAAGAGGTATCGCATAACAATGAAAATTAGCAATGGACTATACGGCGCCTAAATATCGCTGGTTAGTCAAAGGGGACTCATAACAGAAATTCTGTTGAGATTCTTTGCATTTTCTATAGCATTGCGATTTCAGGTAAAGTTTCAAAAATTGTAGTTCAATTGTGACCAAATGGGTCTACTCAACTACACTTGAATTTGGTTGATTTTGAAAATGTAGAATAATTTTGATATGTTTTTATGAATTTTTAAAACAAAATTGGTCCCCAACGAAAACGTTTTGAAATAGTCGAATTGCACAATTCCAGTGATCCCGCTGCTCAGCGATGCCATTCTGTCAGATCAGAAATTTCCATTTTCAAAATGCACAAAATTCGACTCGGTTGCTCGAATCGTTTCTCAAAATTAGGTTACCTGCCATTTTTCAAATTTTGAAAAGAATTAAAAATTTTTTTTTTTGAATATCAGATTCTAACGCGACTGAGGAGCACCAAGTGTTGCTGCGTGGAGATCAAGCGATCTTTGACCCTGCCAAAAGACGGTTTTCTGGAAGTAATTTTCAGCGATTCAGCGATTCTAACGCGTGTTTTACTGCTTACTCGTAGATTAACCAAGTGTCGCATGATGTCCAAACAACTGCACATTTCCACATTTGAATTTACCATGATCAACTGCACAGTGAGAAGGATCAGTTTGAGTTTCACAACTTCCCCACGACGCATGCGCCGCTGCAAAAGAAACTACAATTTTGCACCGCTCCAACGGTGCACCGCGTTGCGTCGAAAGAGTCATAGAGCGAAATCTCCCCTTTTTGGCCATCTGGCTCCACCCGCGCTTTGACCAGGACTTTCCGGCGGAGGCGCCAAATTTGAAATCGAATTCGAGGCGGGTCAGCACGAACGTCGACATTTGGAGACTTGCATCGGCGCATGACTCCGCTCGATTTCGGGAACCAGGTAGATGTCAACTAATGGGAAGTGGGAAAAAGGGAAAAAAGGGGGGACCCGGGATTCGATCTCGGCAAAGCAAAAGGTAAGGTTGCTCGTGTTACCACGAGACCATGGAGCCTCTTATACCTAAAGAGGCCAAACCAAGACGCTATTGCTTTGCTATCCCACACAACGCAACGTATGACTACAACGCCAACTATGGAGCCAGCGTCGTTTCGACAATTTCAAAAAATTTCCGCAAGAGCAAGAATCCCTCAAAATTTTATTCCTGTAATTTCCATCCTTGGGACGAAAATTTGGATTTTCAAAATTCGACATTTGATTGAGGGCCTCAATGACCACGTCGAGACTCAGAAAAAGTTAGGTTCTACTAAAATCTACTAAAACTTGAAAAAAAAATGGAAAAACAACTTTTGGGCAAACAATTTTTTTAGAAAATCAACTTTTGGAAAAACAGCTTTTGGAAAATCGACTTGAAAACAACTTTTGGTAAAACAACTTTTAGAAAGTATACTTTTTGAAAAACAACTTTTGCAATCTAGTGCTTTGAATGAGTTGTTTTAGAACTGGCGTTAAGTTGAAAATACCTACGACATTTTTTTGAGAATCGCTTCATTCTGATGTAATTTTAAGAATTTAGTTAAAAATAGAAGAGATTTTTTCTGCTTTCAGAACAACGAGAAACTCTGCCGCTTTCACCCAGAGTTCGTGAAGATCTTTCAGCTCATTTCAGCGTGGATCGTCGTTTGCTTCACGATTGAGCGCTGCGTCGTTGTTTGGGATGCGCTAATACTACGTGCGTGAAATAAGCGCAGATAAAAAACCGTCATACTCTGCGCCACCACCGTGTTGACGCTGTTCAGCCTCTCGAAGCTGTTTTTCGTACGTAAGGACTGGGCGGAGCAGTCTTATTTCAAAATTTGAAAATTTGAAATTTCCGCTCATTTTCAGGATTCGAAAAGGACAGCGTCTTTGGCTGCGTCGCCTGCCTCTCGAAGCGACACATTTTGGAGGGGATGTCGCATTTCAAACCGGGATTCCCACGGCGGTCGTGGCACTGTTCAACTGCCTTATGTTATGGGAGCTGCGTAGAGTAAGGCGGAATCGGAAACAACTTACGGGTATGGGTAAGATCAGCGATTTTCACTAATCGCTGATTTTGTTTAAATTAACGCTACAAATTTGTTAATCAGCGTATCGAGGCACGGCGGAGAAGAATCGAGAAGCCGTGGATGCGGGGCGGAGTTATCGGACCAACAAAGACGCTGGGCGGATGTGACAGCGTGATTATACATCCATTCCATTTCCGATTCAGCGCTTCTTTCCAGCCCACTTCGCTGGGAATATCATGGAATTCTCCAGCGTAACGCTGGAAGCTGGAACTTGTCCAGAAAAGTGTAGAAAAAATAAGGAATTGGAAATTATGTTGAAGAATCGCTTGAAAATTGCAGGATTAAATTAACCCAAGAAACGCTTTTTTGAACGTTTCGTCTTTGCAATTTTTTTTTCGAAACAAAATAATTTCACAAATTAATTAGGTTCCCAACCAGTAGTTAGTAACCAGTCAACTTGCAGCGATGAGGTTTTGGACGCTGGCCAGAAAATCGCTGCTGCTTCGAGCCTGGCCGCGGAGTGAGTGGAAGGGATCAAATCCAAGATGGCCGCCATCCGTGTCCACTACTCGCCCGAGTACGTCCTGTACTGGTGTCACGTGACCATGATTCCATTTCTCGGTGACCCACCATCGTGTCAGGAATGGTGGGACGAACTTGGCGGTTCCAGCCGTTGGGCCATTCCTTGGTGGCCACCTTCGTGAGTCGTGACATGGGCAGGGACGTGTCTGAGAATGGGTAGCCGTCCACGAGTGACAGACACTCAAGTCCCCTGTCCATGTCATGTGCCCCGCCACCAGTTTTATGTCTCCGAACTTACGTTTTCCTATGGTGACAACATTCTGTCCAGGTGAGTTTTCTGTTCAGAAGGTGACACATTTTCTGTTCTGGTGACAATTATCTGTCTGAGGTGACAGTTTTAAGTCCAAGAGACAACTTTCTGTCAAATCGTGACAACATTCTGTCCAGGTGACAATTTTCTATACCCTTTCAGATGGAAAATCTAATACAGATTAGGCTGAATGAAATGCATTGCACAGCATTATTACTACTTATTGCCATTATTAGAATCGCAAACCAACTTCGACTCGAACCAGCAGTCCACTAGAAATCAAAGTCAAGTAATCAACGGTTTTGAACGGTGTTTTTGGTGGGGGTTTTTATTTTGACGAAATCGCTGTTCAATTCAAGGTCGCGTATTTGGCACAGTCTTAGGGCAAAGGTCAAAAGGTCAAGGACACTTGTCTCGACAGGCCCTTAGCTCTAACCGTTGATCCCTAACGCATAGTTGCACAAGAGCTCACCCTTGCAGGCCGGAAAAGAAGGAATGGTTGAATTGGACTTGATATAGGGTGTAGAGCTTCACGGCTCCAACCGGAGTTTGGCTCCGGAGCCGCAGCTCCAGCTCCGGCTCCGGTCAAAGGTGGAGCCGCTCCACCTTGGCTCGGCTCCAGCTCCGGGCTGAGCCGGAGCAAAAATTTAGCTCCACTCAAGCTCCGGCTCCATACCTCTTTGGAGCTAGAACTAATTTTGCTGTTTTATTTCTGCATAAAATTGAGAAATTGACTATAGGATGTTTATAGGAAGTCATTTCCTCATCGCTCGTAGAAATTATGTAACAAACTTACACTTAAGAGTACAAAATTTACATATTTATAAGAAACGTAAGCGATTTTATATTGCTTGTTATTGAAATTCAAGCGATAGAGCATACAGTTATTCCAAAACTGATCTGTAAATGGTTACACGAACAACTGGAGACGCAAGTTTTGTGTATAATTTGTTTTTATAGTTTTGTGGTACATATAGTGTTGTACAATTTGAAAAAGTAAAATATACTTAAAAAAATTCAGACTCCCTTTGTGAATCAGCTAAAAAGATAAGCAATTCAGCATTCAATTTTTGTAATAAGCAACGACAAAAAGTACATTAAAAGTCTGAATGTGAGGATCGGCTCCGGAGCCGCAGCTCCGGCTCCACTCTGGCTCCGGCTCCAGCTCCGGGGGTTGCTGGAGCCCCTCCACCTTGGCTCGGCTCCGGGCTTGGCCGGAGCCAAAATTTAGCTCCGCTCCAGCTCCGGGCTCCAGCTCCAGCTCCAGTGAAGTTCTAAAAGGGTGAAGTAACTATACAAGACTTGTTTCTTCACAGGGTCATGACCCTTGAGCTTGACCTCTGTTGAGGTCAAATTCGATCGTGGCGGTTCCTAAAGTCTATTACTGGACACTGTCTCATAACATGGACAGTGATAATATGGACACCGTAATAATGTGGACAGGGCCCTTACACAGGATATTTCCCGACAACGGGACAGCCTGTCCCAGCCTATGCAAGGCTGGGTGACAGCCTCTAGTAGAGGTTTCGGACGGTTCCGCTTCCCGACGGTGGTACCGGTTTTGTGCTGGTGCTGCCACCCGTGGCGAAGTCGTTGACTCTGCGCGACGCAGCGATTGACGTCAGAAGGAGAACGAGGAGGCAAGTTGAGGTCATCTTGGGTCAAAGGTCACTCAAGGTCAAGGAAGGTGCCCGGGTCAATAAAAAGAACCGAAGAGGTCAACGGCCTTTTCTTTTGGAAGCAACTGAATAGTTGGAAGTGCCCGGGCGAAACAACTTTTGGGAGATCAACGTTTAGAAAAACAACTTGGAAAATGAATTTTCGGAAAATCCACTTGTTTTTTCAATCAGTGAACCATTAAAGTGAAATTAAGCACTTTCAACCCCAATGAGCTACCACCTCGTGGTCATCTGCTAAAAGAGAAATTTTAAATTTTACTATTTCCCAACCTCACTCTTCAACTGGTAGGTTAGGTTTAGGTTAGGTTAACCTAATCCTAACATAACTGCATGAAAATTATGGAGAGGGTAAATTGTTAAATTACGAATTTTTAAAGTTAGCAGATGACCCCACTACATAAAATTGAATAATTTAGGTCTGGTTTTGTATTTTTAAAAACAAAAAGGAACTAAAAATTCAACGGTAAGCCACAGTAAAGCGAATTTTAAACATCAAAATTTCGAAGTTCCTGGTCAACGCTTCAGAATTGAAAAGCATTGATTTTTTTAATTGAAATTGTGAACAATTGAAAAACTGTAAATCATTTTTTTTATTTGAGCCGTATTCTAAAATAGCATGGAAATTTCTTTTCGTAAATTTTTCTCATAAACGATTACTCAAAACTTTAAAAATCGCGGGAAAAATACTCGCTGAGTTGATTAAATTTGAATTTTACGCTGCTATAACTTTGAACAAAACGTTTTTGAAAAAATTGAAGAAGCAATGGCGTTTTTGAAAACCTCAGTACAGTACAGTTAGAAAAAAATAGCGAGAAGGATGATTGAAATGCACTGAAGACTCCTTGTCGACCAATCAGATTGCTCAAAACGCCAGGAAGCTCCCCTGCGTCTCCGTTGCGTCAACTTCACAACAGCAAACTCCTCCCCTTCCTTTCTTGCGTTAGTTCTGTCGTGCAGCAGCGAGTTGCAGCAGACATGGATTTGAAGTCGATTTCAGGGATCGCTTCAGTACGTGAACGAATTCAGAAATTCTCTTTTTTGAAATCTTAGGTTTTCGATTTTATTAATTTTTTTTGAAAATCTTCAGCACAAGGCACCACTCGACATGCAATTTTTCAAGCGATTTGGTTTCTCATATCGTCAATGTCAAATCCGCTCACCAATTTTGAAAAATCGTTTAGCTTTCTTTAAATTTGTATTCTACCAATTTTTTGAAAAAAAAAAAATTGAAACAAAAAGCACTGCTACAATAGCTTTGACCTGTAAAACAAAATTTGGTCTCTAACGACCGTTTCGGGCTCCCAGCACCCAGATTCGGTCGCCTGGCTTTCCCTCACAGAGTAATTTTAGATGACTCAGTCTTCAGAAATTATCGAAGGAAAGGTTCCTTTATTTTGAAAAAGTGAATTTTTAAATTTTCATTTTTTGAAAAAGGATCACATTTTTTAGATCAAGCCTTAACTTAACATTTCAGCGTACTGGCTCTACTGTTACATTTCAGCGCATTTACATTAACTTTAAATTTCAACGTTTTGGTATTTACTTTAGATTTCAGCGCTGTGGCATTTAGTACTTATAATTTCACCGTGAGGCAAAGCATTGCTTTTGAAAAGACAGGATTAAATAAGTTCTGCAGTTTGAAATCGCTGATTTTTTTGCGCTAGGTTTGTTTTTTAGTAGTGAGGGCAGCGATGATTAGAGACGTCATTCCAGCGGTTGTTCCCACTCTTGGAACATTTCTTGCTTTGACAGCTTCCATTTCCGGTTCAGCGCATCCCTCCAGCCCACTTTCCTGGAAATGTGGTGGATTTTCCCTAACGCTGAAGGCTGGAACCTCTACAAAAAGTGTTTAAACAAAGAAATTTGAAGTTGCGCCTGAGAATCGCTGGAATAATTAATTAGGTTCCCAATTTTACTAACTTTAGTCAAACTGCAGCGATGAGGCAAGGAACGCTGCACCATAGAATCGCTGGAATAATTAATTAAATTCCCAATTATACTAACTTTAGTCAACTTGCAGCGATGAGGCTACGAACGCTGCGCCATAAAATCGCTTCCTTCTCGCTCTATTTGGAACATGCCAAAGTGGGCGGCCATGTTCCTTTCCTCTGCACAGCTACGACCTCTGCTGGTGTCACGTGACCTGGACTTTTTCAACGGTGACGGTTTCCGCATTACGTGTGAGATGATGTGACGAAGTTGGGGTTCCCCGTCGCTGGACGATCACTTCGTGGGCAGCTTGTCAGTCGTGACCTGGACAGTATCTCGAAGATAGACACTCCGGTCCACTTTTCTGTCCAGGTTACAGTTTTCTGTCCAGAATGTTACTGTTTCATGTACCCATTCCGACGGCAGATCAAGATGATTAAAAAATGCAGAGACGGATGATTGAATTGTATTGAACGACCAATCAGATTGCTCAAAACGCAAGGAATCTGCGTCTCTGATGCGTCAAAATCGGAACAGTAAACTCCTCCCCTTCTTTGGTTGCGTTAGTTGCGAATAGAAGGCCATTTGCCATATACGGCCCTCCAAGACTACGGCATGGAACCCGGGAAGGGGCCTGGAACGTCTTTCAGCGGTTTACACACCCAGGACTTGACCTCTGGCCTCCAATGAAAACTTTTTTTCAGATGAGCTGCTAGAACAGATTTCGGTATTTGTGAATTTGAAACGAAATTTGGCAAATATTTGATACCAGTTTGTCAAAAATAAAATTCAAAATTCCAATAAAAATAATATAAACCGTTTGATAGAACCGTGTTGTGAAAAATGTTTTTGTGCTCCATTGTTTATGTTTCACTTGCTCTTGTTCAAATGCATAATGTGCATACAAGGCCACACGACTTTTATGGTTTTGTTTATGAGTTGAAAAAGAGGCATAGCATAACAGTGAAAGTTACGATTTATTTATTTTAAAGATAAATATCAGCGCAAATATATTATATATTTATATTTTATAAAGATAAAATAAATAAGAAACGCACGGTACATAATAAGAAACGCGCGGTACCGTACTTTACGATAGAAAATTTTCATTAAATATTTTATACTCTATTTTGGAACCATTGTGAAAGCCATATTAAAATGATATGCCATAAATTTCCAAATAGCAGCGCAGCAATGCTATTCCTTTGAAGACCCTCAAGGGCCATATTGGGGATACGGCCTAAAAAAAATTACCATTTTTTTTTTAGATTTCGAAAAATGAACATGTAAAAAAGAGTGATTCTCTGAATTATGTCATCCGAATCCCAAGTGTAAATTTCAGAAGTTTCGTTCTAGTGGTGCCTAGTGGTTCCGTACCAGTGGTTCAAAATGACAATCCTGATAAAAAAAAACATAATTGAGTGATGCATGATCATGATTCGATTATGATCATGATTGTTTCTTGAAACTCAAACCACTGCCTTCAAATTTAGTGTTTCCGAGTGATTAAACAAAATATTATTCATTGATTGCTGTTAACTAACCAGAAATCATAAGTGACTCTTAGAGGTTTTTAATTTGTAAAAAATTAACTAACTTAATTAACCTTAAGAATTTAATTAGGTTTGAGATTAGGTTAGTTGGACCACATTATGTTTGCCTAATTTCGATCCCTCCAGAATTCCCACTGGAATGGGGAAGGTGGGTTCCTGGATAATTTTTTTTTTCCAAATTGAGGTCATTCAGAAAGAGGAGGTATGAAATAATGTGCAAAATTACATGGTAAGCCATCTTTCAGACAGACGCCTTCTTTTAACTGCTAAATCCCATAATCATTACAAGAAATTCTCAAAAATTTGAATTTCAAAATCGAACGCTAAATTAGAGCAATTACGATTATTGGCAAATGTTTTCAAATCATTTTTGGTATAGTGCCTAAGTTAATTCTTGGGGCGTGTTGAGGTAAAAGTAATGTGTTAATCGTCTGTGCGTAGTTGATCAAGTGCCACACTAAAAGAATGATAAGGTTGGATTTGCGAAGAACTTAAATAAGAAATTTACTCCATTTTATGTCGTAAACAACTTTTGTATAGATTATTTTTGAGGTTGTCATGTCTCAAATTTTGAAAAAAAAAGAAATTCATAATACTGAGGGTTCACTGGTGGCCTCGAATGGTGACTCGAAGAGAGAAATGTTATTGGGAAAAGTTGTTCAGTTTTTTATTCCGAACAACTTTTGTATAGGTCATTTTTGATCTTATGAAGGAATGAAAAATCATTCGGGACAGGCCAACACACGCTTCGGCTAATTTAAAATAGATGCCCTTTACCAATATTGACCCGAAGTGTCAAAAATCCATGCCATTTTGTATTTAAGAGTGTTTAAAGGAGAAATTTTCAAGAAATTCCGGCGAAAACAAAGTTGAACACACACTCCGGCATATTAAAATGGCTGCGGTTGATCAATATCGACCCAAAATGGCACCAATCCATGCCATTTTGTATTTAAGAGTGTTTAAAGCAGAAATCTTTAAGAAATTCCAGCGAAAACCAAGTCTAATATACACTTCGGCTAATTCAATATGGTTGCGGTTGACCAAAATTGGCCCGAACTGTCGACAATTCATGTCATTTTGTATTTAATAGTGTTTAAAGCAGGAATTTTTAAGAAATTCTAGCGAAAACCAAGTCTAATACACACTCCGGCTAATTCAAAATGGCTGCAGTTGATCAATATCGACCCAAAATGGCACCAATCCATGCCATTTTGTATTTAAGAGTGTTTAAAGCAGAAATCTTTAA
>JAQFYP010004097.1:0-10097 GCA_034694865.1 Bilobella braunerae
GCCTTACGCTGTGGGACTGAGTAAGGGTTGACCTTGTCTACCTCCAGTAGCAATGCCACGTCGTACTTTACATCTGTCTTCAATCTAAAGGGTGGCATTTTGCTAAAACTGTTAAACAATCAATTCGTTTTATTACACTCTTAGTCTTGATTTAGTAGTTTAGTGTTATTTATTTTTAGTTGATTTAGATTTGTTTTTGCTTACATTTTTATGTTAGCACATGCACTTACAAAGGTCAACAGTGTAGATAAACAATTAAATGTTGGTACCTATATGTCAATCCAGTATGAACTTAACAGACCTTTTAGCGAGTTTTACTTGTTACTGAAGAGGGTTCTAGGAGTTAATTAATTGGTTAATTAGATTAAAGATTTAGATTTAGATTGCACGAAGTTTCGTACTCAGAAACAGGGTGTTTTTAAGTACGAAACTGCGTATGAGTTTGAAACTAAGACAAACCGGAGAAAGTAGGGGTATCCAGAGCGGCGGGAAATTTGAAACTGCGTATGAGTATGAGTTTGAAGCAAAAATAATCTTCTCTAATATGTAGCCCGTAACCCCAGCAGTTTTTGCAGGATTGAATAAAGCACGTTAAAGTTTGGGCATTTTTACATTTGACCTTTGGCCCTGGAAAAACTGGAAGTAAATTCTGTCCGGAGTTTGGCCCTAAACCACCGCAAGTGCATACCCCATTTATGTGTAAAATATGGCGCCTGAAGGTCTGCCGTTATTATTCCGTCATCGATCACAGACGGACGCACGGACAGACAAACGATTTTGTAGTATAGAGAATTTAAATGAAATTGTCCGTTATAAATACGAGACTGGAAGCTTCCCTTGCCTTATGGAAAAAATATTTATTTTTTCTATTATGAAGTGAGTGAGCTGTCATTTATAGGAAATATTGTTTGGTAGTAAAATAGAATAATAGAACATAGGAGAATTACAATAATTATATATGGAATAACTGAATTACTAAATATTACTAGTTGTATTACTAAACTATTCCTGTGAATTTGTGTGAAAATTAATACTGCCATACTCTCAAGAAACTTCGAGAAAAATGGTATTAGGAATAAGAATCAGAATGCGAAGTCATTGCTTTGCTACGGCTCAATAGCATTTTGTTGGAAATAACAAAAAATAAGGCAATCCATGTCAAGTTTGTTTTCTTTATTAAAAACTATGTTTTTCACAAAATTAATTTGATGTGTAGGTTGAATATGCTATGTGTACTCCTTCATGCGAGACCCCGGTCACTTGTATTAATATGTAAAGATCATTTAACTGTGTGTACATAAGCTTGTTCTTTATGCCTAAAAGTTTTGACAGAATTTCGTCAGGAGTTTTATCCGCATTTATGTTAGGTGCTTCTACTCTGGTAATTACCGCATGTCTGTAAAACGTTGTACGCATAAGAGCATTTTAATCATAAATAATACAGTGAATTACAATTGTAGTGTTGTTATTAAATTATAATTTTTACCCATCACTTATAATCTTGCCTACATATGAGGTTGTGAAGTCTTCTTCGAAAGTAAATCTCGTTTCACACTGTAGAAATAATCTATATTAGGCATATAATTCAGTCTTAAGACAGTGGTCTCTTTTACCTTCTAGGACTCTATGTTCAATTTAGAGCAACTTATGTTTGAACACCTCAGTTTAATCCAAAAAAACTTGAAGAAGTGCATTAAGGGGGTAGTTTATGTCGGGCAAGTGTCCGGATAGTGAATAGCGTAACCGAATTTTTTTTTCCAGCAAACATATAGTGTAAAAGGCCCCCACATCACCTCACTCGCGAAGGGTTGCCTTTCCAAACAGGGTATATTTGCGGCTTCAGCTGACCGGTTTTGGAGTCAATTTTAAAACTTCAAAATTCTAATTCTAATATGATTTTGGTGCAATAATAGTGGAACGATCACTAAAATCTTAAGGTCAAAATATGTCTTATTTGCGGTTCGATTACAATTTTTGACCGAATCATGTTGAAGCATTTAAGGCACCCTATAGTGGCATATAAATGTTTTTCATTCTACTCTCACTAACACATACAACTATATAATGCATCCATAACATTACCTTGCAAATATGAGTTGTAACTAAATTTAAATGAGAAGCCTCCCTTATTTGCTCATGTCAATCTTTCGTAAAATGCTAAACTTACCTTATGTAGGACAGCTAGGGAGCACTTTATTTGCAAGGCAACAAGTATGATAACAATAACACTTGAACCCATTGCCGATCTTGATACAAATAAGTTTGAATTCGTTGTTTCAGTGTAAAATAAATTTTAATACAAGTATGCGAGTAGCATAGAAGAGAAAATTGAAATTTTAAAGACTACTGCAATAGAATTCTGTATGGAAAAATTGAAAACAGTTTTATATTTGAAATATCACATCTGCATAATCCTAATAAGCTAAATAGGCAATTAACTTTGAGTGAGCGTGGATTCTATTCAACCAACTTCCCTCACATTATGCCGACACTTCTCATTTATAGAAAGCAATGTAGTTATCCAACAAATTTTCTAATCTAAATGCTCGTTATAATTTCTATAGTACTGCCTTAATTTTTAGGCAACTCTACTACTTTGAGTTCTGGTGATATTATTGCAAATTTGAACGATAGTTAGTTTAATGCAAAAGAGCGATTATTTGGAATGCCGCCTAGGGCCGGTCAACATGTAAGGGAGTGGGTAGTAATATGGTAGGTAGGAGTTATTAGCATACATGTGTGCAAATGATGATAGGCTTTAGAACTTTCTCAAGACTATTGTGAATCCGTTTTGGATCAACTCTATGTCATTTGATTGTACAGCCTAATCACAAAGATACGAGCAAACACTAAGTCAGAGGTAAGGCAATTTATTGAAGGAGAAATCAATTGCAAAAACTTTTTGCGGCTGATCGGAGTTTTGAACCACGGTCCTCGACTAAAGGAGAGGGGCTTGAATCCATTGCTGAATTTGATTTAGTTGATGTTGAATTATTTTTTCCAGAGTGAAACATATTTTAATAGTAGTATGTAGAACACATAAAAGATAGATTTAAAATTTAGTAAAACCCTGCAGTAGCATTCTACATGAATAAATTGGAAAGTTTTACATTCAACATGTCACGTATTCATTTGTGCTAATAAGCTAAATAGGCAATTTGCATTGAGTGAGTAGGGAATTTATTCTACCTACTTCACACAGGTTATGCCAACAATTCTCATTTATAGTGAGCAATGCAGTTGTACAATAAATTTTCATATTCATATAATAATTTCTGCAATTTTGAATTCAATTTTAGGCAGCTCTACTAGTTTGGGTTGCGGTAATATTTCTTGTAAATGTTAGATGTTAGTTTGATAGGTGTCCGATGCTTGAGAAGTAGTACAAATCAAAACGGGCTCAGAGCATCATGCAGACCACAATTTGATCAGTAAATATTTATTCTTATTATGTTGACAATGATGACATTTATAGCGTTTTGGTTTAAAATTTTTAACAAATGTTACATGTATTAAGTATAGACAGTTAAGTTATGGAAAGTTTTTGCTGTATTTACTTTCTTTCCTCTTTTATCATAAAAAGTTCTTTCGAAAATCGAAGCTATTAAAGGTGGAATATGTATGTATAATCTAAAAAAAATCCTTTCTAAGCCCTGACGAAGATCAACCGAGTTAATTAATAGGTTATGCTCAGTCAATTAGAGTCCATTAATCGTTGTTTAAACAAATGAAAAATTTCTCTTTGTCGACATCAAACGTTTGAGGGGAAGAGGGTGCGCTTCCTCAAAGCTTTTGGTTTGACTAAAACTCCTTGTGAGGGTTAAGCAGTGACTTCCACTGCCTACCCTCAACTAAATGAATGAAGGGGGCAAAAAGGGCCCAAAAGGCTGGGTTTATTGACCCTTGACCTAACCTAAAGCCCTCTAGGGCTAACCTAACCTTATGGCCTACGGGCCTAACAATACTATGCCCTTAATGGGCTAAAACTAGAGCTAGGGACGAAGCTACGGGACAGCGGGACGCCTACCCAGGCACGTGACCTTTCCAGGTCACGACCAATCACTGGTCGTAGCCAATCCCGAGATGGCTATCGCCTCTCCGAGGCGAAGGGGTAGCCACTCCAGGCTAAGGGGTGGCTGACCTTTGACCTCGAGGGTGACGATGACGAAGGGCATCCCGGACGATGGAGAAGGGTGGGAGCCGCGGTGGAATGAGTGGAGCCTGCAGGTAATACCTCACATCCTCTCTCAGCTATCATTTCATATGGGACGTGAACGGAGAGTTGGGCATTTATTGTTTATTTAATTAAACTGAATTTAACAAATTTCATTTAAATACTTGTTTAATATGAGTTTTCATTTAACCTTAAAAAATCACAGATTTCCTATTAATTTCTCAAGCTCGTTCTTTCTTTGTTAATCTAAAAAAGATATTGTTTAGTTTTACGTAGCAAAAGTAGATTTAAACAATAGATGGCAATTTTTCAGATATTTCAAATTTAGAAAAACAGGCTCGTCCTTGGACTGAGAAAAACTGTTTTAACATCGAAATCACATCTAGGAAATTTAACATCGATTTTTTTTTAATTTATTCGGCGAAAACTGGAAAACAAAATTTGTGGATATTTTAAAACACTTATTTACACTGTTCCAACATTCCAAGCTTACAACATTACGTTTAATATTTTAAATTAACATCGTTTTCAAGGGCGGCCTTATTTGGTTTTAATATCTATGGAACTTGAAATGCGTGCGCATTGGGAAGTGTGATGTTTCGCAACTTTATGCTCCGTACAACGACACATAATTCGGGAAACTTCTTACGACACTTTAATTTGTCACAGAACGCATCAGCGGCACCGAGCTAAAAAAAAAGCACATTCGGTAGGTCATTCTCAACCACTTTTCAAATGGAAAGCCATCGCAAGACCGGCCTGTTTGGTTTTACTTTAAGATAATAAGAATGATGAACATTTATAATGAGTGATAAATATATACATAATATAATGAACATTTCTGGAATATTGTGGGATTTGAACCCGCGCCAGTCCATATGACAGTTACTTTTTCAATTTTGGTTAATTTTGAACTATCTCACGCACCCCCTGGCTAATTTACAAAAATTGCGGCCCTTACAATGAGTAATCCTTGCGTATTTTATTAGATGTATGAACAGAGTGAACTCAGGTAATGAGACACTATGAAAAAATGAATTTATTTCAAAATGCTACCTTTCAAAATGAATAGATTAAGATTGATTTTTTTAATTAAGTGAAAAATTAATTACTTTATTGATAAAATTTACAATTATTTTGAAATTAGAAAAAACGTATTAGTTAGTTGTAGGCTTGTTTAGGCAGAGAACAACTCAAGGACTTCCTTCAAGTGGGTTTTCGCCAATTGCTCCCAAGCGTCATGTGAGGCTAGCGACGCCTTTTCTCTAAAAAAAAAATAATGAAAATTGAAATTTCCAAAACCAAATTTCAAAAAAACTGAATACTTTTAAATTGTGAAAAACACAGGAAACGAACCTCGCGAAGAATTCCGTGACCTTTTCCTTGAGAACTGTCGTTGGGAAGAGGAGTGAGCACTCGAAGGCTGCCACAGCATTTTCCAAGTTGATGTTGTTGGCCAGCACATGCTCCGCCTGTTGCTTGAGACCCGTCAAATTGTACATGTCGCCTAGTTTCAAGTAGCTAACTGACTCCGCCACGTGGATGGTGATTGAGTCTGTGTAAATGTACTCCAAGAAGCCGCGCAGAACTCGAGGCGAAATATCTGGAATCTTGACAATATTGCTAGCGGCCTCGCTCATTGGTGCGAGGAACATTGTCCGGAAGACGTCACTACGAGCTGAAAATGTCATACGTAAGTTACTTTGCGTTACAAGTTGAGTGATTTCGGGTGCGAAATTTGAAATTTTGTGAAAATACTTGAATTTTCTTCATATTGTGATTTGTGATTTTTTTAAATTTGTGTGATTCTGATTCTGTTCGATAATTATTTTCTCAAAGCTGTCAAAAGAATTTTTTGCAAAGATTTTTTAATTATGTTTTAAAGTTTTGTGATTTTGTTCAATCTGCATGTATGATTTTGTGCAAATTTCTGATGTTTTGCAATGAAGTGATTTTGTGAAAAATTGTGGAGTTTAAAAAAAAAAGCTTTTGTGCAAAATTTTGAAGTTTTGCAAAATGATTTTGTGCGAAATTGTGATGTTTTTGGAAATAATGTTGCGCAAAATGATTTCGTGCTAAATTGTGATGTTTTGCAAACTGAGTTCGTGCAATTGTGTTTGGATTTTGTGTTAATTACCTGAGAGTACGGCCTTGTGCGCAGGGAAGTTGCTGTTGCCGGCGGAGATGGTGACGTCGGAGAACGTGGCGTCGCATAGCAACCACATGAAGGTCTCCTTGAGAGTTAACGGTCGGCACTCCAGTGGTGAACTCTAGTGGGTTAATAATCGTTAATTGAGATTAATTAAATTTTTGTGAAGTTTTGCATTCTAATTAAAGTTAATTGCAGTTGCACTAGCTTAAATTATTCAAGTGGGCAATTGCTCAACGATGACAAAAGTTGGAAGTGTAAGAAGAATTAATGCGAAGTTGCTCATCTTCACTCATTTCATATAATAAAACTGGAATATGCTAATTTTAAGGATGCATTTTGCCATTTGCCAATCACAAAGTAGTTTACCATTGCAAACAAGTTGCAATGTATTTGCAAATGTACAAAACTAACCTTATTGCAATTGCAAATGCAATGCAATACACTTGCAATGTAATTGCCCAATTTGGCAATTGGTAAAATCAGTTTTTACACGTCAAATCGACGTGTTTACGTCAGCTTAGTTTCATATAATAAGGAGCGCTGCGCAGCGCTCTTTTGCTATTGAAAACTTAATGTAAGAATAGCCAAAGTTGCCTGTCCTACGACAGGACGCAGCATTCAACACGTTTCTTTGAAATTAGCGTTGAATTGAAGCAAATTCTCACCGTTGTGAGCGTGGGCGCTCCAGCCAGCACCCCGAGTACCTCCTTCAGATGCGTCTTTGCCAACTCCTCAATCTTGGCGTTTCCCACGAGAGACACCTTTTCCCTGTGTAGAGAATAAGGTCCATTTGTTTATGTTCAATTGTTTTTGTTTAATTGTTTCGTTGCTGAAAACATCCATTTTCACTGATTTTAGCCAAACAACCCCGTCCTAAGACGGAGGACATTTCATATACATAACTATTTAGCCACACTCACCCGTCCAAGAACAGGGTAATCTTAAATCGCCGGATTCTAGAGCTAGTTTGCAGTCTTAATTTTTTTCAAAAAAAAAGTTTCCCAATTTTTAAGGGAATGGCAGTTTTGCCATTAATAATAATAATTTGCCATTAGTAATGCAATAATGCTACGAACCGCGCAAGCTCGCGAGCACAGATTGGCTAATTAAAAATTACGGTTATAAAAAATAAGGTAATTACTATATGAAGAATGTTTAAAATTGCCAGGGCTTTAATTTCGACTATGGATTTACATTGGCCAAAAAGGTTTTGGAAATGAACAAACGACTTAAGAAAAATTAATTTATTATTGTAGGCAAACACTCTGAAGACCTATTGGTTTATTTTCTTAACATGGGCCTTATGGCAGGGTGTTGTACACCAACTACGTCTCGCAATGACTACTGAATAAAATATGTGTTCGGAAGAATTAATCGAAACTTTGGTCGGTGAGGTTGAGCTTTAAAGCCGAACTATACTGTTCCCTATAGCTTGACCTCTGCAACCTTACGTGGAGCGCTGGGTCAAGGTCAAAGGTCAAGTTTGGGTCAAGTGCATATATGGTATCCCCTGAAAGGTACTGACAAGTCGAGGTCAAAAATTGTGTTCCGTGACCGTGACCTGCCATAGTATGGGCCATAGAGGTCATGGAAGGTCAAGTTGGGGTCAAGTGCAAATATGGTATCCCCTGAAAGGTACTGGCAAGACGAGGTCAAAAATTGTTGTTGCATTCAATTACCGTCATTTATACCAATAAGTTCAGAAACAAATTTGCTTGCTTAACAAAAATTAAAGTTAAATATTAATTGTAATTAACTAACTGCGTCGATTGTTTCAGATTCTGAGGGTAAAATCCGCTTCAGCAATCATGGAAACCTACAATTGCATATGTGAAATGCATTAAATGACTGAATTGTTAATGACAATTAACTAATTATAATTACAATTAACTAATTATAATGAAAATTAAGGCTTTGGGTGGCTAAAGTTGACAACTGACCTCCAAAATTTATAAGTTATATGTGAAACACGTTTACTTAGCATTATTCATTTTCAAGTTTTAATTGCAATTAACTAATTGTAATTAAGTTTTCGCACTATTTAATGATTTTATAACGTTTAGCAACAACTGAAACAATTGTTAATTATGTAACCAGCTCTAACTTTTGAAATTGCTTTTCGAGCCGTACATTGTGCATGTGCAAAATAAAGCAATAGGTCTTCAGAGTGTTTGCCTACAATAATAAGTTAATTATTTTAAGACTAATTCGGGACTAATTGAGACTTTACAAGTTATTCCGTTGTGGGACGAGATTGTTTGTCAATGTAAAATAACATGGATAGTTGTACCTTTTTAAATAGTTGATGATGGCAACTTTGAGCTTATCGCACTGTTGCAGGAGGGCAACCTCAAGGACCTCAACAACGTTTGTTTTGTCCAGCCGCCCTCCGACTATACGTTCATGAGCACTCTTGAGCACCTCCAGCTTGTACGCATGTGCAAGTGTGATGGTGCCAAGGGCGTCCGCAGTGGAAATGTCAGGCTTCCACTGACTTGCGTACACGTAACGCAGCATCACACGCACAACATCCGGAGAGGAGTCACTCATGTCAAGGGTCACCATCCCTTGAGGGACGTTCTTGGAAGCTGCAAGGAGCTGATCACGAAACACGGTACTTCGCACTAAAAACAAAAATATTTTAACCAAACATGCCCGTCACAGCTGTGTTAGATTTGCGCATTCCCGCCCCCAGCAAATACGGACGATGGAACACTGATTAAATTTCAAAATTTTGTACAACTTGCTCAGTGAGTAAAGTAACTACTCCAGACAAATACTGTGATGACCCGCATGCGGGGATTTCCACATGCACAACTACGGCCCGCCAGGGAATTGCACAATCTCGAACTCTTTTCACAAGTTAATCTCCACTAACTTTTTTGGAGCATTGCGGGGAAATGACCTACGCCCAAATTTTGAACTCTTCACCCTAAATTTCAGTAAATGACTCTGTAGTTGCTAAAATACATTTAAAACGGTTTTCACTATTGTCGTAAACTTTTATAGAAACGCAAAATTTAGCTTTAGTATTTACTTGTATTACAAGCAATTTTTACTCAAAATGGGTTAATTAACTTTGGTGAGTAAAGATAACTATGCGTTCGGGTTGTGTGGTGGGACGTAGTTGATGCGAAGTCCTCGTCCCCTAAGGCCTGTGTTAAACCTCACGCACAAGTCTTCACAGTGTTTGGCTAGAGTATTACGCCTTGACCAAGATGTCAAGTATTTTCCACGCACGCACGCCCCGCTTTTATTATGCCTAATTTTGGCCAATGCTCTCACCTGACAAGATGGCTCTATGTGCCAAGATTTGAGAGGTGCCAACGTCAAGTGCCACATCGGCAAAGACGGGGTCATCCAGAAGACGCTCAAAGGTTTCAGCCAATGCCGCACCCCTCGCCTTCAATGCCTTGTCTGCGACAGTCCACATGCGCAGGAGGATGCGCAGAGTGTCGTCGTAGCGGATGGAGTCCAGGTGCTCATCAATGTTGAACGGGATTTCAAAGTCGGCGACAGGAAAGCCCTCTTTGCATTTGACATGTTTTTCAGTCATCTCATCAACCACGGTGACGCCTGTTTAAATTGGTAATTGAGCATTTAACTTAAATAATTAATTGGTGTATTATGTCTTGTAAACTATCTATATTACTGTACGCTAAGGACAAGGACATATTTCAAAAACTATTATCTTCAATCTCCTTCATATTCGAAGAGAGCCGAGATGCGCCACATAGACTCTTCCTTTGAGAGGGGAGGAAACCTAAGGTT
>JAQFYP010004098.1:0-10097 GCA_034694865.1 Bilobella braunerae
AGTTGATTTTGAAATAATAATTTTCGCGCGTTCCGGGAATGACAAGAAATTTGAAAATATCTCGAGTTTTGGCATTCTCCGCTCTCCTTTTTGCCTAAAAATCCTGGATTTACAATTGAAATCCTGCTCGGTTGGAGGGTAAATATTTTACTCTCCACCGCCGATCTTTCGTCCAAGGATTTCGTCAAAAAAGTGCGGTGAATACCAAAAACTTGAAATCCTTGGATAAAAACAAACTATCCGAGGATAGTTTCAAAAATAACGACCGGAGAATACCAGCCTCACTGGAGCACAAGTGGATCGAACTCGGAATTATGTGAAAGCAGAGTGATGAATTTTTCATGGCTTCATTTCCATTTTGCCGACAGAGACGGACGGAGTTTCACATTTCCTGACCACAGGACTTAGAATAAGGGCCCACTTGCCATTCAAGGGCTTACCCCTAGGGCTACACAGAGCCTTAACCCTAGGCTAGACTTAACCCTAGGCTAGGGGTAACCCTTAACCCTAATTCCTCCGGAAAGCTACTTACCTCTCCTGGAGGGAAGTAAGTCGTAGTCCATTACACAAATAGATGGTTAATGAAATTGGACGAGGAGATTACAAAGGAGGGAATTTCTCGAGAGTCACTTTCAATCTCGCATCTCCAAAAAATTCCCTAAATCTGAGAGACTTCGGATTTCACGAAAAAAAAAATTCCCTGAATCTGAGAGACTTTGGATTTCCAGTAAAAGTTTTGTTCTACATCACGAAAGTTCGATGCGTTCAAAATCAGGGAATTTCCAGAATAGACTTGTTTTAAATCAAGGAATTTTCGAACATGCTTGTTCTAAAAATCATAATCATCTCCCTGGGAGCCCTTGCAGACGGAGACTTAATTAAGTCTCCTCTTAGAATCAAAATTGATGAAGGCTCACTCACGATTCTCCTACTGGAGCCCTTGAGCCGTGAGATTGTTTTTTTTTTTAAAGATTTTTTTAGAATTCCCTTGAGCCTTCGATTTTTTAGAAAATCGAACAGAGGATACAAAGGCACTTTCGCTAACTGAATTTTCTAAAAAAAAATTGAATTTGGGAGTCGGAGCCCTTATAATTCTTTTTTTCAAATGAAAGATCACAATTTCCCTTTAAATGGGATGATTATGATGTTTCCAATTTTCAGAAAAACCCTTTTTTTCAACTTTCTCTTTTTTCACCTCAAAATGCAATTTTTCCTGAAAAAAAAATTCGTCGTACCTCATGATGCTGCTTTTCGAGAAAGAAATTCCATCTCAAGATGTAATTTTTGCTTAAAAAAAAAGAAAATTGTCTCAGATTCTCGAGATGCTAGTTAATTGAGAAGCGATTGGTAATGAAACTGACACAACTACAACGCTGAAAGACGTAGCCTGCGCTGAATCGCTGAAATTTCACTTTCACTCTTACGCTTAAAGCCCTGGAACATCTTCCCTCTTGCCAGCAGTCTCCGAGCCCTTCACCACTGTAGAAGGCCCTCTCATTCTAAAAGTCCTGTTCTAAAAAAAGTTTTGTCCTAAAAGTTTTCCTTTTCTAGAAAAGTGCAAGGAAGGTAAAACATGTCATCGAAAGAGCATTTTTGAAAAAAAAAAAAGTGGCTGGGAGGCCTTCCAGCACTGCTCTAGTCTGGAAAGCAATTAAACACCGTTTGATTTTTAAACATTCATTTCCATGGTCGTTGCGTTACAAATCAGTTGTGATGAGCGTAAAAGTTTGTACGGGCAATTTTGGTATGGAAATGTTTGAGATTTTCTAAATTTAGAACGTGATACTTTTTAAAATTTGAATCACGTTAAATTTTTAAAAATTTGAAAAAAAAATTGCTGAAAGGTTCCTGAAGCGAATTAGGACAACAAATTTACAATGGCAAATAAACGTAAGAAAACTGAGTAAAAGTTGCAATTACGTGAGTAAATGATTCTAGAAATGTGAACGGAGTGCAAGCCCAACTCACTTTGATTTTTTCAACCAATGAGAGTCCCTCTTCCACTCGACCTATTTTTCGGTGGCGCACAACTCTTAACGTAGTTATTGGGTCGATCTCATCACAGGGCAAAATAATTAAAAACTAGTTTACTAACTAACTACATCACCAACTAACTAATTACATAATAATTTAATTACTAATTACAAATTACCAATATTTTTTTTTGTCAATTTCCAGATTTTTATCTAAATTTTTTTAAATTTCCATCTTTTCTAAAAATGTGTTGCCTGCCAAATTCCATATTTTCCAAAATTGACGCTATGTTGTGGTAAGGTATTGTAAATTTTTGAAGGGGGCGAATATTCAAAAAGTTTACGAAATATTAAAAAAAAAATCTCTTTTCAAGTTTTATTTTTTTACTCGTTCGATTTGCACTAAAAAATTGAAGACCACGTGATTTAATTTTTAATTTGTAGATTTTGAGGCGACTTGAGTCGTGCGCCGCTTGAAACTAAAGTTTAAGAAATGTGCAGCATTTCCACTAACTCAGGTTTGATTCCTTGGGTTTCGTAGTGCTTTGTGCTATTGTAATTAATGCATCATGCAGCATTTTTTTTTTAATTTTTAGAACAATTTAGAACAGTTTTTTTTTTTAGTAAAGTGGAGCATTGAACTCCCGGAAACGGCATAATGGAGAACGGAAAGAGACGCAATGCATTAGAAAGGCGATACGTCTAAATCTGGTAATGGAAAGTAGCTTTAGAGGGTTTTCATTTTCTCAGGGAAAGTAAACAAAGGGAAGAAAGAGAAAACCGGAGGCGACATTGGCGACATTAGTTGAGGCGACATTTGTCGAAGGCGACATTAGGCTCGGTTACACTTCAGCCGCTGCGGTGACAGTTATTAGAGGCAGTGGATCGAAAAGGAAAACTTTTTTGGTGGCATAAAGTAGGTGGGAAAGTCAAGATGAAAGTCTCCTAAGGCCCTGGGCCCTTCAAGGGCCTCCAACCACAACATCAATATCAATCCACCCTGTCTCTCAGCCAATCAGGATCAAGTATACAAACTTTGAGCCAATCACAATCCTCCACACATTTTTACTTTCACATTATTAGCTCATCTCTCAATGTTTTCCAGAACAGGTCAACATATGCTCAGAAACGTGTCAACATATGCGAACAACATGTTTTTCAGCAAGAACCCTTACAAAAAAAAAAACACATTTGCAACACCATGAAATTTAGTTGACCTTGACCTCAAATTTGCTTGATGACCTTTAGTTGCCCTTGACCTCTGGTATGTTTGTTAGTTGACCTTAAGGTCAACGTGAACTTTAATTAGTTAATTAAGTTAGTTAACTAACAATTTGTAAAGTTCGTTTCTCAAAAATTGGGAGATCTTTGTCATTAAAAACCTGAAATTTATGTTTTGTTGTGAGCGCACTGCCGAAATTAAATTAAACCGACGAATTAACTGCACATGCATTTTTTTTAAAACTTTTTTTTAAACAAAGAATTGAAACAGATTTTTAAAAATGCTTGGGCCTTGCACATGCATTTAAAAAAACAAAACATTTAAAACAAAGAATTGAAACAGATGTAAAAAAAAATGTGCAATGTTAGTGGTTAGACGTGCTTAAGTGACCTTGAACTGTTAACAGAAATCGTTTCTGTTTGAGTTTGGAAAAGTTTAATATTTTGAAAAAACTTTTTTTCAGTTTTAAAAGCAAAATCAGCGCTTTCAGTGTCATTCAGCGATTCAGCGCAAGCGCATTTGAAATTGTTTCGTTTAGACCTCGGAGTGAAAGCTATTAATTTCGAGAGTTTTTTTTTTGAAAATTCGAAACAATTTGTCTCCTTCAAAAAGAAACAGATTGTGGACAGAGGAGGATGCTTTTGATCATTTTGAAGAGTGGTCCATTAATTTTTGTCATTTTCCGCAAGGGCCCACTCCCTTATGCATTACCGCAACATTTGACCAATGGCAACGCTGCTTTTCAAAAAATTCAAAACGTTGTCCATTTTTCAAAACACAAAACAGTCACGTCTCACGAAGTGTCACGTCATCAAAAACAAAAAAGCACTTAAAAATCATTCATCATTTCAAAACCAACAGAAAAAAATTCTATAACCGACTACGAATAAAAAATGAAAAGATGGGTCAAGGATATCATCTGCTTTCAGAACAAAAAAAAAACAATTTTTTGCCAGTGCATTTAAATTTCGAAAAAAAATAACACACAACAATTGGAGCGTTTTTATTTTTATTTTTTTGAAAATGTGTCACGTGACATGACCGTTTGAGTGGAAAGGCAAAGAATTTACCTGCTTTTCAAAAAATTCAAACATTGACCATTTTCCAAAACAAAAAAACAGTCACATCTCACGAAGTTTCACGACATCAAAAGCAAAAATAAAAAAAAAAAAAAAAAAAAAAAAAAATCATTCATCATTTCAAAGCCAACTAAAACATTTTTTGCAGAGCCGACTTTAAAATTTTAACAGAATTAGGTTCCCGTGTTTTTCTCTCGTTCTTGAATAAAAAAAAAAGTATCTAGTAAACATCAATTTTTCTAAATATTGAAACCGATTTATTTTTTAGAATAGGTGTCACGTGACATTGCCATGTGAGTGGAAAGGCAAAGAATTTACGACTACTTTCACCTCCAATTTGCGATTCTCTCGTCTCCATGCCTTCTGCCCACCTTTCTCCGCCTCAGTGAAAGTAAGATGTAGCTTTATGTCCCCCAACTGCAATTCTAGAAAATCTCTGTTCAGAACAGAGGTCGAGATTTAGAAAATGGTGAAATTCTAGGAAAATGTGTCTGTTCAGAACAGAGGTCGAGATTTAGAAAAATGGCGTAATTTTAGAAAATGTCTGTTCAGAACAGAGATTTAGAAATTCCAGGGTAGTGCCTAAATCACTCTGCCTCAATGGACAGGCAGCGATTTAGGACAGGTAGAAAATTTATGTCTTTGGATTTGGACAGGAATTTCCGCTATGGGGTCCCATAGCTCTTATAAAATGGGCCCTTAGGCCACGCCCCTTGTCAACTTAAGGGCCCATGATGCGGAGACAACTTAATTTGAAAGTTGTCCTGGAGATGATAAAGGGACCCTGACAAGGCATAATGAGTGGACTCAGAAGGTGCCAAGTGAAATGGGGCCCTTGTAAGGGCTCCAGTGTGCTTTCACTCCCTTGTAAGGGCCCTTCTAAGTCTCTGCTTTCACTCCATCAAACTCATTTCATCTCCCAGGAAGAGGATGCGTCTCATCTCTAATAAATCTTGGAAGACAAAGGGACCCTTGTTCTGTGCAAAAGCTAAAATCACATCCGCTGTTTCAACACAAATAAAAGACCCTTAATGGCTCCCTCTTTTATTACAAATCCATTTGTACGCTTCAAGGGCCCCCTCTTCCAGCAAAGCGTCAATGAGCAAATAATCCAAAAACTGACAAAATCTGTCGATTGCGAAAAATGAAACTGAATCAGTTGTTTCCAGCCACTGGACCCTTCAAGGGCCCTCTTCGCAAAATGTCAAGGGCCAATAACCCCTGAAAATAATAAATTTTATCCCAAAATTAAAGGAAAAAAAGCAGCGAAATTGTTAAAAAAAATGATAAATTTATCACAATATTGAAGCCAAAAAGCAGCAAAATTGCTTCCAAAAATGAACCCTTCAAGGGCCCTCTATAATGAATCAAGAGAACAAAATACGCAAGAATATCATTTTCACAAAATATTAAAAAAGTGCGTCATTGTATAAAATTAGATAATTGAAAGAAAAAAACTGTTTTAACATATTTCAAAAAATATGTTTTAAAATTCTAATTTTATTTTATTGTTTTAATTTTGTTTTGGTGTTCTACACTTTTTGAAAACAGTTGAAAACATAACATGAAAAAAAATTAGAACACATAATTTAGAACAAAATAGTTAAGGCTGTTCTCCACATCCACTCACCCAAGAAATTGGAAAATGGACTGAACCAAATCCAGAAAGGTTTAGTTGATAGAATTTCTGATTTTCAGTTTGTACTGAATTTAACAAAAAATTAAAAATTTTGAACGAAACTTTTGAAAAAGTAATTTTTTAATTTGCACTTTACCTTTGATTAGCAAAGCTTCCATGAGGAAGCCAAGGAAGCTTTCTCCTAAAAAGTGGAACAAATGAGAAAAGCCGTAAAATACTTTTTAGCGTCTTTGTTGCTTCTGGTCAATTTCTTCCGCACACAAACTTTTATGAGGAGGGAACTTAAAGTGGGGCCCTTAGCAAAGGAGGCCCTTTAATGAGCCTTAAAATAAAGAGATATATAGAGACTCATCTGGCAAAAGCATATTGGCCAGATGAGTCTCCTGAATGCAGAGCATAAAGTTGTTCTAAATTTAGAACAGAGAAAGCTCCAGGCTCATTTTCAACACAAAACCACTTTTTTCTACCTGACTTTCTCTTCAAAATTTACCACAAGAATTCCCTTAGTTACTACCATCTCTAAACCCATTACCTATGAATTAAACCTCACTATTCTAAATTTTCTACAAATTGTACTCTGTTCAAAACCACACTTTTCTAAATTTAAGAAAAAAAAGTCACCTTCACCTCACCCTCAAAAAGTTTTGTTCACCGTTTGAGCAAAAGCTAATCAGATGGCCCCCTTGTTATGCACTCACAAGAGTCTTTCGCGTTTATTATAACAAACAAAAAAAAGGGAAAATAGAAATTTTATTTTTGTAAAATCTCAATACACATGAAAACGAAATTTTCTAAAAAAGATTATACTTTTCAAAACCACACTTTTCTAAATTAAAAAAAAGGTTATGTTCAGTTTCAAAACCAATCTAACAAAAGTTAGACAGATAGTCGCTCAATTCATATTTTTAATAGTTATCGCTGAGCAACAACTTAATAAGACTAAAAGTAAAGTTACACATTTTGTTAAAAACGGTAAACTTGCCCTTCCTAAGATAAAAGAGTACCCTTAAATATTGCTAAGAAAAGGTACAAAAAAGAACATGAAGGCGGCTGGTTTCGAACCCTTGGACCTTCGACTTTGTAGGCAGACTCCTACACCCATAATCAACTGCAGAAAATTAGTTTGAAATACCAAAAGTATAAGTACTGTAACCCCTTGTCATGCACTCACGATAAGAGCCTTTCGCTTTTAATATACACCAGAATAGAGAAAATATATTTTAATTATTAAAATTCTTGAACATCTCAATACTAGGAATTAACATGAAAACGAAAGCCCTTAAATGGGAGCACTTAAAAAGTACTTAAAAAAATGGGGGTTTTAAAAAAGAAAAGAAAAAGGTTTTTAAACTCCTTTTCTAAAACGTTGAAGTTTTTAAGGGCGGACTTAAATTGGAATCGAGTGATCATTAATTCGAATGGAATCAGTCGAATCGAAGTTGTTGGAAATGACGTCAGTCCGTGGTGCGTTTTGGGAGCTTTGGCCTCTTCTCCAGCGAAGTTCTCCAGCGAGTTCTCCAGGAGAGTGATTGAAAGTTAAAATAAAATGCTGGAAGAGTGGAATGATGCTGGAAAAGCTAAGGAGATTAGACTTGACCAAATAATATGGAAATTTCAGGAAATGGGAGGCTGGAGCGCTGGAATCGCTGGGAATGCTGGAAATGGGAGAATAAAGACTCTGGGCAGATTATGCAAAATTATTCAACTTTAAAGCAGCACAGCCCTTCTTAATTTCACATTTTTCCACCTACTCCCACAGTTATTAATAGCACAAGGCTCAGAGAATTTTCTAAAAAATTCCTAACCCCAATTTAGAACAAAACTTTTTTAAAACCATTTTTAAAACATCCTTTTTTAAAAAAAGATCCATTTTTTAAAATCTGCGAAGTTAAGTGCCATAGAAATTTTATCTTCGGTCAAAACAGAGAGAAATATTTAGCCTTTAGCTTTTCCTTGAACTCTCTTCTCTTCTTTAGTATAGGAATTTTTCTTGAATTTTTTCATAAATTTTTCAAGAATTTTTTTTCAAGAATTTTGGCACGATTGTTTTAAAAAAAAAAACAAAAAAAAAGGATCAAATGGAATTTTTCTTGAATTAAAAAAATATGAAATTTTGCATGGAATTTTTCTTGAACTCTTCAAGAATTCTTTAATGGAATTTTTCAGTAAATTATGAATTTTTCAAAAGAAAAAATTCATGAATTCTCGAATAAAAATATTGTGGATTTTTTGTAGAATTTATCAAGAATTTTTTCATGGATTTTTTTCTTGAATATATTTTAAAAAAATTTCTTCTTGGAATCTTAATTTCTGTGATTTTCTTGACAAGCAATCCATGCAATGTTCTAAAGGGCCCATATATTTTCAAATGAATGTCAATTTTCAAAACTTCCTGAAAAATTACAGGTGTACAAGTTTTTTTTTTTTTCAAAATTCTACTAAATTTCAAAATTCTAAAACAAATTTGCATCTCCTTAAAGGATTTGTACGCCTCTTAAAATTAGTATCCAAGACAAAAAAATCCCCTTTTTGAAATCTTTTGAGTCCCTCAGGTGAAAGCACGCTGTGAAAGAAAAAGAGAAAATTGTGCCTTTTCTTAAGGGCTTTCTTTCCCTTTTGTCTAGGTCCTTAAGGACCCCAGAACCAATCTCTCTCTGAATACTAAATTGTCCACGGCATTCTTTCAGGCCCTCTTTTCTAAAAAAGTTTTTTTAAAATGACTTTTTTTTAAACAGGACTTAAATTTTTTTAAAAAAAATCCAGCGTTTGTTCAAAATAAAGCCCACCTGTGCCTCTCCGCAGATAAATGCCCAATCCTCGGAAACTCAATTTATTTTCTCCATTCACTCCCTCCCACTTTCTCCGCGGAGAAAGTTATTCTAGAAATTACAAATTAGAAAACGTCAGCATTTACTCCAATCCTGTTCAAACAGGCTTTTAGAAAATCGTCTTCCAAAAAAAAATCGTATTCGTTCTGAATACGAATCACGTTTCACTGTCTTTTTCTACTTTCTCCTTTTCCCTTCCCAAACAGCATTACTCACTCACTTTCTCCTCCCAGAAAAAGAAATTGTTTCGATAAAGTCAGTCAGTGGTTCTCTGGAATTAGCATTCTCCAGTCATAGAATCCTGGAGAAAATGCTGGAGAGGAAATTCTGGAGAAAAAATGTTCATTTCAAAACCCGGCGGTGGGCCCTTTTTCTAAAAAAAATTCCTTCAATTTAGAATTAAGATTTTTTTCCAGAACACGAATCCTCTTCATCCAAATGCCAATACCACAAAAGCGTATTTTCGAAAATTCATTCTTTAAAAATTTATTTTCAGAATCTCATTTTCAAAATTTATTTTCAGGAATTCATTTTAAGAATCTCATTTTAAAAATTCATTTTCAAGAATTCTAAAATTTCTTTTCTTAAAAAAATACCGCTTTTACGCTTCAAAACCCACGCCTCCGTTCAGATTCAAATTATACTCAAATTCAAAGTTGCCAGCATTTTTTTTTTCAAATAAGATTTTGGCTGGATTTTAAACATCGTAATGGAAAATGATGGCTCGAATTCTTACCAGGCGTTTTTTTTGAAAAGTTGCTAAACGTGCTATGCTAGCACATTTTCAATTTTGTTTTAAATTCCAAAATTTAGCGAAGACTAACATGTTGTTCAAAAATTCAAAACTTTTATCCATGAAACTCACTGTTACTTTTATGATTTACTACACTATTTTCAAAAAGTTTGGATTTAAAACAGGATTTTACGGATTTTTTTTTAAATCGAATAAGAAATGTTGGCTAAAAATCCTTACAAGAAATTATAAATACCAGATTTGCGAATTTTTTCTTTATAAATACTAGATTTGCAAAAAAAATCAAATACTAGTTTTGCGAATTGCAATTTTTTTGCGTGCTTTTGCAAACGCTTTTCTAAATTGAGACTGGCTTGTTTGTAGTCATGAGACGCACTGTAATTAAAACGGGTTTCGGGATCATTTTCTAAAAAAGTTGTTTTAAATTTATAAAACAAATCCCCCTGGGATCTTGCCTGTTCAGAAACCGTTGCATTACAAATTCTGACTGGAGCACAAGTGGATCGAACTAGGAATTATGTGAAGGCAAAGTGATGAATTTTTCATGGCTTCATTTCCATTTTGCCGACAGAGACGGACGGAGTTTCACATTTCCTGACCAC
>JAQFYP010004099.1:0-10096 GCA_034694865.1 Bilobella braunerae
TAAATTAAAAGGTTGGGTATCAGGCTTAGGTTAGGTTTAAAACCTAAACCTAACCCAAAACCAAACCAAACCCTACATGGCATAAAAAAATTTTTCAAAAAAACTCAAATAAAATTTTTCAAAAAACTTAGAAAAATTTTCAATTTTTTTTTTTTTGAAAAATAGTCTCAATCGATTCCAAACGTCATGATTCGAAAAGTTATGCAATAATCCAGAAATTTTTTTTTTCAAGAAAAGACTGAAAATTTTCACCGAATACCCCTAGGTCCAATCCACCCGTAGTGCAGTTTCGCGACTATAACGAGCGACTTCATCACGAGTGTTAGCACCGGCGCGCATCAACCACTCAACAAAATTCGTTTAAAGAATTAACAACACGAAACTAAACCAGTTGAAACAACCTGATATTTGATTCTTAGAGAATTTTTTCTTTGAAATTCGACAAGCTAAAAACGGTTACTCGATATTTGAAAGGACATGCGTGATTTTACGTTGCGTAAATCCCCCTGTTCGATTTTGCTGATTGCGGAAACTTGTTTTCAAAAATTTATTATTCACTATGAATCCGAATGCAATCGAATCACTGCTATTTTCATGACCCTCTGATGTCAACTTTGACCGCCGCCAGTGGTCACCAAACTTTGCAAAAAAAAAATTAGAGATTGTATTTCGTATTTTTTTTGAAATTTTAAAGTCAAAATTGACTTCAAACAGTAACGGAAATGTAAAAATCAAATTCATATCTAAAAAACGATTTTTTGCGAAATCCAACAGGGGAATTTCGTTAATGTGAAATCGCGGATGCCTTTTTAAGTCCTTTTACACACATGAAAGTAGACGAATGGCATAACTCGTGTTACAATAGGAACCGCAAAAGTATTTGGAGATTTATTATAATTTTGATATTTTGAAAAATGTTGTTAGTGTATTTTTTAACAGCTAAATCATATAGCACTTTGACGGGCGCTATAGTCGAGAGGTCATAATTTGCGCACCCCAACAAAACATGTGTGGTACCGTACGATTGTGCCTTAGAATTTGACTAGGTTAGGTCCCGCTTTGCAATTTGAGAGATATTGTCCTAGTTCAATCAACTCATCATCGAGTTTCTCGTAGATTTCATGATCCGTGTGGTTTAAGTCACTTTTCTATTTGGTCTATTTTTACCTATTTTATTATTTTATTTATTATTATTATTTATTATTATTTATTTATTTTATTATTCTTATTTTCCTATTTTCCTATTTTTTTTTATCTATTTTTAAGTATCAACTATTTATCTACATGAAACAAATGTATATTTATTTAGCATTGGTTGGACGATAGTAATGAGAATAAAATTTTAAGATTTGAAGCAGTGGAATTTTATATATTAATCTTGTAAAACCACAAATGTTCAGTTGGTGGTATAGGCGGGATAATACGAATTCATTAATTAAAGATTATTTCTGTTTACAAAAACATTAAACGTGTCTGTAAACAATAGAAAATAAACAATTCAATGTACTACACAAGTAGAAACTATTTCCTATTTCAACACACTTTCTATACACAACAATAGTTTTCAATTATTATTCATATAGTTCTCTAAAGATCGATACCTGACTTATTTTGAGCCTTTTGCATGTAAGTATTGGTTGCCTTTGATTCTAAATTACAAAGATCACTAGGTGAGTTTTAGCCTTGATGTCTTGATATCAAAATATACAAATAGGAATGTAAGCATTATTAATGTAAAATGAACAGTCTATAGTGCACTCAATGTTTGATGCCAGACGAGAGCTGTTCATTTGTCTGTAATCTTTGTTGACATAAATGTATTCGTTAACAAACGTTTATTGTATTGTTCATTATGCAACAACATAAGTCAACAACACCATATATTATGTTGTGTTATGTTTATTATTGCTTATTATAACATACGTTTGTATTTATTCGTAGTCAATGGAACTGTCACACATAAGTCTAGTGAATCCTCATGTACCATGTATGCTGTAAGGACGCATATTACTTTACTTTTACTCTATTCAAAGTTTTGTTTAGATCAACATGTTTATCACTATAGATTCGAGTTTCTAGTTACTTTAGCCAAACAGCGAAAGACAGGAAAAACCTTTGCTGAAAATCGATTGAAAATTACGGTCAATGAAAACTAAAAGGATACTTGGCTACAAAACTTTTTTTAACTCTTGATAAGGCATCTGCTAACCGTAAGATTTAAGAGTTCATTCCTTAAGTCACATCAAATTTGATTTAAATTTGATTTGATTGATCAAATTTAAGTGTTTCATCATAATACAGTTATCAATTATACAAGAATTTGAAAGTTACTTTCGAAACAAACCCTAAAATCTAATGGTCAACAGACGCCTTAGCCAGGTATGGCAGCTGCAAACTGTAAAATTTTAAGGTTCGTTCCATAATTAACTTCCAAAATAACTGGTTCATCATATTACAATTATCAATTAATTTGCATTGAATTTGGAAGTTACTTTTGAAACTATCTCTGAAATGCTACGAACAGCAGATGCCTTATCTGTAATAAGAATTTCATGTTTGCTATTCGATAACATGTTCAAGGTTTCGAGAGCAAAGCCCTGTCTATTTTTTCTTCTGAATAGACAAGCAAGCGTAGATAAGAACATCTTATTGCAATAGTATTATTCATTATTATATTACAATGCAAATCCAATAGTTTATCCAACCATTTTTGTGACGTCTATAGACAAACACATATTGTACTTAAAGCTTCATCTTTTAAAGTAAGTTTGAATAGATTGCTTCTGTAAAAACTCAAATAGTTACTTCTGCAATAAGCGTACTGTTAGAGGCACAGCACACAACCCCGTGCCTTCGACAAAAAACCGTTGCAGCATGAACTAACGCGGAGTAATTTGTAGTGTGTGATAAAATATATACCTATTATAGATTTACAAATAACCGGTGTTTATATAGAGGTATGTATTGAATTTCCAACATGAAAATGAAGAGTCAGCAAAGTTACGGGCGATTTTAGCAGAATATTATTTTAATTTACTACATTTACTATACTGAGTAGTCAAAGGCTACCTGGCTGGTTTTTGAGGTTCGTCACATTAGTAACATCCGAATTCCGAATGTTTTTAGTGCAATTTGTAGAAAAACAAATATTTGAACACAGGGGTTATTTTTTAGAAAGACAAGCACACGACTACACTCTATCATACTTTTTTTTAAGAGAACACATGCCTCATTGCGATTTACAGTGTGTTACAGAACTGCATACGCCCTATTTGCGAATCCTATCCATGGACATAAGAGATTTTGTATTTTTGTATTTTTTTCTACGAATCCCGTTTTTTCTGCTTTGGAAGCAAGGCGTCGTCAATTTGGAAAACGCTTAGTTTTGACGTAAATTATTTCCGAGAAACAAAGCGGCAGAAACTGCAAGTGTCAGTTTTTACAACTAGTTTAAAAGCGATTTACACGTAGAAATAAACTTTTTATAATCTTATTTTCTTACAATACAAACTTTAAGACGTATGACCTCCTTCCACTCAACTTGCAGTAAAGCACAACGTTAAATATTAATGTAACTTGGCAGTGCTATCAATGTCGAGAGCACTATTATAAAAAGTACACATATCTAAGTTGCCGGTTGATGTTTTCCTTTTGCTCAATTTTTTTTTACATTAGCATTACCATTACACACAGTGTGATTATAAAAGTCTTCCTATACAGAAACATTGAGTTTGAGGCCATGCTATTCAATGGGGTTATGAAAATAGCATTTGGTCTAATTTGTTTACACAGTTGCATGCAAAACCTTCCTCATTTGAGAAAATAACAGCAATTTAAAAAAAGTAAAGCAGCAGGAACCATGCTTAAATTGCATTAGATGCAATATACAGTGTCATACGCCCTATTCGGGAATCTTATTCATGGACATAAGAGGTTTCCTCTTTTTTCGGATTGCATTTTTTTTTGTATGAAATCCGTTTTTCTGCGACGAAAGCAAGGCGTCGTCAAATTGGAAACGCTTCGTTCTGACGTAAATTATTCCCGAGAAGAAAAGTGTCAGAAACTGCAAGCGTCAGTTTTTTTAAAAAGCGATTTACACGTGCAGAAATAAACTTGTTAATATAATCCTATTTCCTTATATTACAAACTTTACCACGTATGACCTCCCTACACTCAACTTGCAGTACAGCACGCACAACGCTAAATGAAAATTGCAATGCTAACAACGTCAAGAATACTGTTATAAAAAGCACAAGTATCTAAATTGTCGGTTGATGTTTACCTCTTGCTCTATTTTTTTTACATTTGCACTAACATGAGTCAGTGTGAATCTAAAGATCTTACTATTCCAAAACATTGAGCTAGAGGCCAAAGTGGTTATAAGAATAGCATTTGGTCTACTTTGTTTACACAGTTGCATGCAAAACCTTCTTTTTCCCTTCCGAAACCCTTCCATTTTAGAGAATAGCAACAATTAAAAAAGCATAGCAGGACGTAGTAATTTAATAGAATTAATTGAAATCAACAGTGTCATTGGTATGCTAACTACATTTTCAACCATTGGGACAGAGATGATCTTGTCAATTGAATTATTTTACTTTAAAACATAACCTCTCATGTGTAGGCATAGCAATAAAAGTAGAAAAAACAGCATAACTTTATTAAATGCCTTTCACAACGCCCGTCTTTACGCTAAATGTAACCAACTTTTGTCTCCAGCATATGCTACAGTAAAGTCAACTTCTAACTGCCACAATTTTTGGGCATGACTAAAAAAAAACTTCTGAATTGGAATATTTTTCTTTTCAAACAATACAAAACAGTTTAAAATTCGGAAGGTACTACACGTGAGGCAACTAAAATTCTGGTAGTTAGTTCTTAGCTCTACTGTAAAACGATTGTTAGGCTTCCGTTCTTTTAGGTTCGACACAATTGCCAGCAGCAATCACTGTAGAAAACTTGAAATTGGATTTGTTTTATTTGCACTATGTATCAGAAGTACGCATAGCCAAGGTCTATGGCAACAATGATTGCAAATTACGTATACGTAATTTGCTAGCATGGTTGCCGTAGACCTTGCGGATAGCGCTAACTTAAAAGTCAAAATTTGGCAACTTCCTCCAATGTCATTTGAAACTGAAGACAGTTGCAGGAGAGAGGCAACTAGCTTTTTAGAACATCGCAATAATGCTTCGAATGGAACCGTTTCCTTTAATTGCGTTGTCATATCCGAGCTTAAAAGCGTATGTTCTTTATGCCACAATAGCTCAGTAGTTTTAGACAGTGCAACCCACCGCTCAATTGTCTAAATTTGCAATGTTCACTTTCAGATTTTTTCCTTCTTTACTGTGCTTACTTTATTTTCTACCCCTTGCTACCCCCATTATCCGAACATTTAATTCTGCTGCAAGGGACAGAGGCACGAAGCAGCCCTCAGATCCTCTTTCTCCAGGGTATGTTCCCGCTCCAAGAAAACCTCCAGAACAAAATTTATCCTTCAAGCAAATCCCACTGTATTATGTAAGACCAGAAGGTGGAGCGAGGTCGGAGGTAAATATGATTGATCTATTTCGCGAAGACCGTAAGAGCAAGGCTGCACTTATTATATCCACGTTAATGGCAAGTTGGAATGGATTTGTAAGTGTTCAACAAGCAAAGTTGTTTTGGAAATGCTATTCTATGGGTGAAGTCTACATGGCCCAAGAGGTTTTGGACAAAAAAGACTTTGATGAAATTAAAGAATACGAGCTCCAGCTTAGCAAAAATACTTACATAACTAATGAGGATCCAATTTTGTTGGAATCTCCAAGGTTGGAAAAAAATCCACAATACATCTTGGAAATTTGGTGTCAAAATCGCGTCTGGATTGTCATGATTCTAACCTTCAGAAAGTTTCGAAAGAATGATGCTTTAAGGAACTACTTGGTGGAAATCGCATTTCCAAAACAAGATCCGAATGCCCTGGATCCAATTATTTTTGTTTACAATAATAAACCAATAGACACGTTTTGGGGGGTAGACGATGGTGGCCATGGCTCAAATATGATGGGGAAAATACTAACGTATGTGGCTCGATTACTCTCCGTAAAAAAGGAGATAAAAGAACCCACTTACGAAGAATTTGAGTCAGCACCGGAACTGTTGCCGCAAGATGTTAAATAAACCGTTTTTAGGAATATTTTGATGTTGGTTAAATCTTAAAATTTTGCGATATTTATGTATCAAGTTTTACTTTGCATGTTAATGCGGATTCGGTTGAACGGTGGTTGTAGAACAATTTTATAAACAATTTAAGTAAATATGCTAGAAATAAAAAAACACGAAGCTTTTTAACTAATCTGGAAATATAATTATTCTATGGCCGCAGTATTGTAGCCTCTACTCATGACAAAAAACTTAATTAAACTTGAGAGTGCAACAAAGGTAAGGCCAGTGATATGTACTTACAAGGACAAGCCTTACAATCGTACTTGTGTAGGCAACTCGTTTCTTTCATTTTTTTTGTAAACTTTGAAGGTTAGTAAAGTTTTTGACAAAGTAAAATGATGCCTGTGAAAGAGACTAACTTATTTTCAACATCTTTTTTAATTTTTGAAATTTCGAAGGTTGTTAGAATCTTTACAGGAATAAACACAGGAGACAAGGCGGTTTAAAGCAGGGCCTATCGTGGAATTTTCCAACGCTATCTCTCCGTGCAATCGTCGTTTTTAACGTGTTGGATCCCATAAAGATTCTAAATATTTTCAAGTTCAAAAACGTGGAAAAAAAAAGTTGTAATTGAATATCAGCAGTTAAATCAAAATAAAAGCAATGTTATATGACTAATTAACAACATGGTTAACAATAGTGCCGATTGGGCTGCATACGCTTGTAATTGTTCATTCTGTTTTCCAAAAAGGTCACTTAAGGTTACTTCTCGACTAGCTAACATTTTAATTTTTGGAGTTTATTCAATTAGTGCGGAGTTAGACTGCACGTGAAAAGAAAAGTCAAAGAATTGAGCGAAAGAAACAATTAGAACTAATTTATTGATACACTAGTTCCAATAGATAAAACAAAGCTAAATAAATAAATTAATAAAGTAAACCAGATATTCAGGACATATTGCTAAAATAGAGGTTGGATAGTATGTAAGGTTGCGCAGTCAAAATTTTTAAAGTAGAAATGAATTTTTATTCTTGGTTTTAATTTTTATTAACGTTTCTAACCGTTTTTAAGTATATACAACTTCCAAAATATATCTAGATTTGTATATATCTTTACGTTTCTGGATGTTTTAAATCTTTAGGAGCAACAAGGTTTTTTTTTCACCAAAGGGAAATTTTATTCACTCTTTAAATTATTTTTTCTGGACTTTGAATTTTTTTCCAATTGATTCAAATGCGGCATCCTTGTTTTTAATTTTCTTTGATCCAAACGTTACAAAACGTTACAAATGTTAAGATTAGCCAAAATCTAGAAATTTTTTTTTAACCTGTGCAGAAATTTTGTCTGCGTATACCATCATACAATCCAAACAAAGTAGAAATGAATCGTTATTTTAGAAAATTTGAGAATTTGATTATAACTAAAGATTGTAAAAATAGATTATGTACCCGAACTAACTAAAAATGATTTTAAAATATGTTTTCCCGCTGCCTACTGCTTTGGCTTAAATTGAAATACTGACACAATCATCAGGTGGCGAATTGTTCGTAACAGTTGTATCATCATAGTTTGTTTGTTTTTTCGTAGATATATAACTGTAGATATCTAACTGTAGTTAGTTCATTGTATCACAAAGCCAGAAATCAAAAAATTGTAAATTTACATATCCGAGTTGAACAAGCGTTAACTGCCAAAAATCGACGAATACAGCAACAGTTGAACATTATTAGGATTGAATAATGTATTAAGCTATACATAAAATTCCAGTTGCAGGTGACACTAAATTATTTATTAGTACTATATATTCATCAGGTTAATATTTGTGCCAACTAGGTTAAGACGAGTTGATACCGAAAAAAAATGTTTTCAGTTATACTCCTCACTACGTTACAAGTAACAATTTGCATTCTTTATCGCGTTGCAACAAGGTATATCGAGGAAATATACCAAGAAGCTTAAGTTTGAAATAATTTATGTACATGTTGCAAGTTACAACGCCTATAAAGTTCATATAATTTCGATAAACTTAATTATACTAATGACAAAACGACTATTCATTGTCAATTGAAGAAGATAGAGCCCCCCACAATCTTTACCAAAACCAATTCAGCAAATATATTTTACAATATAAATCTCGAACAAAAAATTGTTATTTACGGACTCTCTACTCTTGGAACCCTCCCACTTTCAGTACAAGTTGCTCAATTTTTCTGTGCCTGCCTTGAAGTAATTCCAAACATTCTAGCTGTAAACAAACTTGGAACAGGTCAGAACGCTCCTCTTTTGGTAACCATCAGTGAAAAGGGTAAAGTGGAGGTGTTCAAAAATTGTCACAAACTGAAAGGCTCCAAAATATTTATTGCCGAAGATTTAACAGAAGAGCAGAGGATTCGCAAAAGGAAATTGCTTCCAGAATTTACTATACCCAAGGAAAACGGAAAGCGAGCATTTTTCAGAGGCGACACCCTTCATTATGACAAGGAAGTTTATAAAATCTCAAAAAGTCAAATTTTCCATGCAAAATTGTGAAGAAATTGTAATTTGGATCCGCTAAGCCCACATATTGCATCTGCAGAAACTTTAGACGAGTAGGAACAGGAGTTACAGATCATTGGTGATTCATCAGAGAACTTGGTTGGTGAGAAAGTCCTTGAAAAACAGAATTCAGACGACTTTGCATCTGAATCTGCAATTCACACTTCTGAACTAAAAGCTCAAAATACAAATGAGCACCGAAAGAAGAAGAGACGCTCCCATAAAAAGTGTGCAGAATTAACGTTAGACGATGTTAAAAAAATTCATGTTATGAGACTAGAAGTTATGAATGAAATTCAGTATGACAATGATATTTCGTGTTTTTCACGTAGGTTAACTGAGTTGTTTTTAGCCCAGAAATGTCAAACTTGCGCAAATAGAAAAGATGATAATTGGCATTATTTTTATGAAGATGTTCGTAAAGAATTTCAGTTCCACATGGAAGAGTACTTTCAATGGTATACTTTTGAGAGGTATTGATTTAAGATGTAAATGTTGTGATTAATTTTAATACTTAAATAGACAACGAAATTATGTAGTTATACAAGTATCAAATTGATTTAAGATACGTAAGCTCACTCTCACGTATTAGGTTGTAATTGTATTTGTATTGAAATTGCTAATTCAAACTAACTCGGCCAATGACCGTAAGGTTGAAGGGCCGAGTATAAATAAACTCAATCAAAAAAAAAAATATAAATAAAATTCCCAAACCATTTGTGGGACAAAATATTTTAAACTTTAATATATGAACCAGGGAGATCAGTTGTAAATAACTGAGGTCACAGTAAACTATATTTATTATGTGCAAACACGTTGCTGGGAATGACTCTTTTTAAGTTATCTATTTCTAGTCCATCTTTGCATCTTTCTACCTGTAATAAATAATACGGTTGCCCTGACGTACTGGAAACTATAGATCTGAAGTAATTGTGCATTGCATTAGGAATCGTTCTACTTTAAAACAAATTCTCATTGCTCACATATATGTACAAACTCGTGACAAAGTTATGCACAAATAGACACACCTGCATCAAGAAACTTCCTAGAAAACTATGCTATAACGCATAAATGAAAACATAACAATTTCCATGTTGCTAAAGACAGTGTCTGTTAATGTACAACAATTTAAATGTTATACATCAAGAATACAATACAAAAGTGTCGACTATAAAGAATAGCAGCAATAGTTGTTTTGCTTACAAAATAAACGCGCAACCTGTTTCTAAAAACACAAAAAGCTCAAACATATAATTAAAAAATTGTCCAACTCTTGTAGGCCAAGTGGTTAGAGCCTTGAGCTCTAGCCAATGGACGGGCACGGGTTCGAGTCGTGTGTGTCGCCAATATGGAAGTGGTTTTTTTCCGAAAGGTTTCCCACTTCCCTTGCCCGAATGGGGTATTGGAGCCCAAA
>JAQFYP010004100.1:0-10093 GCA_034694865.1 Bilobella braunerae
GTTCATCAAACTTGTTAGGTTTAGGGTAGAGTTGGGCAGCAGGTTGGTCTCAGATTCAACGGGGTTCTTAATCGTGTCCAAATTAAGGGCTCCGGGAATTGCTTTAAGTGAATTTGTCAAACTATCTGGATTCAGGGCTCCAACAACAGCGCCAACAGGGTTAGTGATTGTTTTGAGGTTGTCTTTAACTGCGTCCAATGCACCACCGAGCAATTTCGATGGAATGTCTTCAAGCCCCGAATTTCCGCCTACTGTTTTGAATGGTGAAATTTTTTCTAGAGCGTCTTTATATTTTACTAGAAGTCCAGCACCTAGGGTTCCCCCCAAAGTACCCCCCAACACAGACATTCCACTGCTTTTCGGTTCTGTTGCAGATCCAATTGCCCCGCCTACATAAGTCACAAAAATAGGAGTATCACAGTTAAAATTTACATACTTGTGGAGATGCAAATATTTCTAAACATTTTTCAAAATTTTCAAAATGGATAAGATAAGAAGACTTTCTTAAAATCTGAGAATAATATATTGACCGTTTAATTATGTTAACACTTATCCATTCATAGAATAATCATTTGTTGAAAAAATTGCAAAAAAAAAACTGCATCTTTTTTTTTGCCAAATTCTCAAATTTCACCAAATATAAACTGACTCAACGTCTTGATTTGCTTTGACATACATGTTAATTTTTTAAATAGTCAACAGTTCTACATGTTTAAATGCTTAGATTGAGAGATTAAGCTTTTGTTGTTTTGCATGTATTTTTGCTACAAAAAGTAATCGCTTACCAATTGTTCCACCCAAAGCACCGAGGAGGATACTTGTTTCTTCGCCACCCACGCCTCCCAACGTAGACCCTAATCCTCCTGCACAAAACCAAAATATTCAATGGTACTAAAAATACGTATTTTTAAAATTGTATATATTTGAACGAAATTAAAAAAAGCGTTTACCTCCAATTAGCCCGCCAATAAATGCTCTACCGCCTCCATAACTCTCTTCATTTGTGTTCGGTGTTCTTGAGTCATCATTGCAATCATTGCATTGCATTGTGGGCATTGCATCGGAGTAAGAGATAATAAATGCAGCTATTAGCAAGACGCATTTCTGAAATAAAAAAAAATGTATTGGTGAAGAAACAGTTTTTAAAATTTTTATAAGCATTACTAGATTACTATTTCTTACGAGTTGGGACACTTTCATTTCTATATATAGTGATATTTTAATATCAAATGTCAAATATTTTAATTTCAAATTATTTTGTGTTAATGAAATTTTTCGTTTGAAATTATGCAATATTGGGATAAAGAAGGGATCAAAAACTGTTTCTGCAGCGTATACTGAGACACTGATGGAAAAGATGAAAGGGGTAAGGGCTTTCCTGCGAAAGCAAACTGAATTTGACCTTGAATAACGGGAAAGTAAAGGTCGGTCATTCACTTCCACAACTCTGTTTTTGAACCCTTTTTGAAACGTAGGAAAATATTTCAAATTTACTAAAATTTTAGACTCGGCTGATGTTAGCTAATTTAAAACTGTTTTTGAAGCTACTAACAGCTACTTCTACTTTACTACTGGTCGCCATTTCTCATGGTAAATTAAAAAAAAACGAGTTCAAATTAGCTGCTCCGCATTGGCAAAGCCTAAGGCAAATTAACTTGATCATTTTCAAAAAAATCTCAGTTTTGATTTTCTCATGTCATTATTATTTCTATTGTATATCTAGTAAAATGCAGAGTAAAATGTAAGTTTTCCAGATAAAATCTCATAAACCATTTACTAGGCTAAAAATACAAAAGTGCAATCGATACGGAATGGTCGAACATAGTCAAAAATAAATTGTTGTAAATTAAGGAAGTTGGTAAGAACAAAAACTTTTTTCCTTTCATTTTCCACCTGTTTGCCGTTTTGTCCTTTTGACGAAACCTGTACTTAGCTGATTTGAGATACTAGGCGTTTTATTGAATTCGACCTTCAATTTGGTTCCATTTATTGATTTTTTGAAAATTGATATGTGACAATTTATTTTTAACCAATTCATTTTTAGACTAGAATTGATTCAAATTAACTACAATTGCAAGTGAGTGTACAATGTGCAGAGATGGTGAATTAAAATTAATTGAAATTTAGTTCTCCGCTACATCAATTGCAACAGTCAACAACAATATTGTTGTAGCGCACGGACAAACCTTTGTTTTGAATCATAGTTTGATTGAACACCTTTGGACTAATTTTTATTTCCTGTCAATCAATAACGTTTTAAATGTTCTAGTTTATTTTTGTACTTTGGCACAGTGACATTTAAAATTTATAATATTCAGGAGACGTCAATAGTGAATTGCCTGTTCGTCTGCACTTTTAGTTGCAATAGAAAATAAATAAATGAACAAGTAAATTGCTATTGAAAAATGGATGGGTTTTTCAAGGGTAAATCCTGCCAACCTTTCAACAAAAAAAACGCCTTGTTCTAATGGCCTTGCAAAGATCATGATGGCCAGTTAATGCCATATTATTGGTTAAATAAATTATTTTGTATTACTACTTAAATTAAGGGAAAGTAAGAACTTTTTCTTTTTCTATACTTCGCCCTGTTGAATTTTTTTTCTAGAAAATCTGTTATCAACTTGTCACTAGCAGCTCTGTAAAATTTGTATGCTTTTATTTTATGTCTAATTATGCGTCCGAACATGATAACAAAAGAACTCAATTAATTTAGGTAACGGAGCTATTGTACTCTAATCTGCAGGGCGGCACTCTAATATTCATTGTTCTTATACAAAATAAAGTGTTTTAAACCCTTCCAGCTCCTTCCCCTAATTTGGGCTTCCAATTTGAATACTATTTGCTTCTCAAATTTTAACAACGCCCAAACTCAACGTATACAAAAACTTTAGTTTCATATTTGATAAACCTTTTCCTCTCATCGAAAGGTGCAATTACATCTATTAATATTATTTATGCCATGCAAAATGGCGCTGTTTTTGAAAAAGTATATATAACACTTAACTCTAGATTGTACTATAGAATTCAAAGTGTTTCAATGTTTATTTATCAAAATGTAAAAAAAAATGCTTTACGCGTACTTTTGTAATATTGCCTAAAGTAATAACTTCTGTCAATGTAATTTCTTGTCTTCTATTTTAAGTTTGTGTAATTTAAATGCAATTTAAAAATTGTACTCGAAACTTTTGTACTTACCGTTTCACGTCTTTGACTGGACTGATTTAGGCTCACAGTTCTCAAAATTTTACTTTGAAATTTTACCCAACAATTTAATTCCCTCCATTGAAATTGAATTCAAGAATTTTAAGGCCGGAAATTAGGCTTCCAAGTCATTTTTTTGTTGATTTGGAAATTGAATTGTTCATTTACTCATTTTCTGCTAATGGAATGGGGGAGCTAATTTTGGTGGAGGATGCGATGGTGAAATTAGTTTAAGGATAACAGAGATTGACGTTGCCTCAATGAGCACCCGAAACGATTTTTATCTCCTATCTCCTTCCCCTCCTGTGTGGGGGATGAATATCTATTTTGCTCCAAGGGATATTTCGGGTTGCACGCAGATTAATATCTGTTCCCAGAACGTTCCTAATTAACTTATCGACACTCCCTGCCTCCTCCCAAAAAGTAAATCAATTGTAAAGTGTTCTGAAATGTTTTGCAAACCTTTGCTCAAAAATTACAAATATCACAAAGTTTTACAAAAAAAAAAGTATACATTAACTTAGATCTAAATTCAAATATCGAAATCTTGCAACAAATCCGGTCGCACAAATAAAACTGATAAAAGCGTTTATCGCAATTTATCCAAAACATTTTTTTTATTTTATCAAAACTTTTCTTCTCCACTTGAATTTGACAGAAGACTTGAAGTACTGAATCACAATTCACACAAAAATAATCAAATCATCAAACTAGGAGCAAATTGGAGTTCTAGACAAAATTCATTAATTGGTTGCCAAAGCTAGTTATGGATTGCTTTTGTTTCTAATGTAATTTCGTAAAAGTATTCCTTTGTATATGAAAAAATCAGAAAGTTTCCAATTAATCACCTTCTATCCAATGGCAATGATTGATCTTCTTCAATAAATTGGATCAAGAGATTAATATTTTCACAAAACAAGATGTTGGATCACGAACTCGTTTTTTTTTGCATAAAGTATTTTTTTCTTCTTTGAAAACTCCGGTTTTGCGTAAAGCGCTGTGATAAAATTTTGAGCAATTAAGTTTGGATTCAAAAAATTATGTTCAAGCAATATTCAAGAGAACTAAAAATTATTTTAAAAAATGGCTTAAGAACACTCAAGAGATTATTTTTTGGGGTTAGTTGAGATGATGGAACATGATATTTTCTTTTGATGGATGAAGAGGCCTCCTGTAAGTGCCATATAAGGGAAACTAATTAAACTCCTTTTGTGAGGAAAAAGGGACTTGATTTCTTTTGTTCTCTTTAATTTGATTGAGCGTTTTTACGAGGGAAAGTAATAAAAATACTTCATGAAAACTATGAAAACATAAATACTATTATGAAAAATGTTTCATAATTAGTATAACAAGACTTCACAACATAGCTTTAACCAACTATAAAAATAGTTCATTTTTTAAGCTAAAAAGCACGCGAATTTTCTTGAAGTTGAACTTTTTCCTATGTGCACGATAATGCAAATGATTTTTACCAATTGCAATTAAAGCTATGCAAGTATCTTAATATCAAAATAGTTTATCTAATGCATTGTATTACTGCAATAAAACTGCATACTTTTAAATCTTTGTAACATCTCTTGAAAATCAGAAAATATCTGTTACACTAGCGAAAACCCGGAACAAAAATTTTTTCCTGGTTTTGGGTGTCATTTACAAATCAGAAAATTTTGGAAACCCCTAACCACTACTTGCGTTATCAAAGATAATTTAAATTTATATAAATAATTAGTTGTCCAATCAATACGGGGTTTGCACTATGATCATCGGAACCATCATTTCTTTCAATATGATTCATCGCATTTCCAGCGATTTTGGTAGCAATTTAGGCCTATGGTTTAATGTCTCTTTACTCACATCGGCGTCTGCATTCATCAAATCCGTGTGCTGTGGAGAGTTATGGTGAATAGCCAATACCATGTAAGACCACACTGTAATGTAAGACCACATTATACAAGGAGATTTGTACATCATTAATGTATGTATTTATAGAATTCTAATCAATGATAAATAAATCAATCAATTTAAAAAAAAAAAAATAAAAAAAAATTATGGTCAATATGGTGAATAACTAGTTAAATTTTTATAAGCAATAAACACAACATCGGCTAATACTATTTAAAACACTTCTCTAGTTGCACTTATTGTAAATGTCAAAATTTTAATTTTATTCTTGCGCACAGTATAATTTAGAGATTCATTTGTGCAAACTATAGAAAAAATGCATAAGCTTAAGATCAAATAAGTGCAGTATCACTTGTTTGTGCAGGAACTCAAGGGTGGTGAAGTGGTGCAGGCGGCGCAGGACACTTCTCAGAAGACTCAGATGCCTTCCCTTTCACCGGCAATTGCTCAGGCAAGGGAAACGCTTCAGTGCAACACAAGGCTTGAGTGGATTCAAAGCTCCTTTCATTCACCGTGTCTAAAAATAAGTGCATCTTTTTCAAAATCAGTTGATCATCAAAATTTTACCTTAACCACATAGATTACGCTATGGAAATTGAAAACTCTAATTTCAAAATAAATACTGTTGTGTCAAATGAAAAGGCATACGATCTAGTTATATAATTTCGGCTATTGAAATCCATTGTGTAGTGAATAATTGACTACTTTTCATTGTTAGATGTTTATTAAATGAGTTGCAACTATGCAATTATTAAGCTAAATTCACTACATTTACTTGGGCTTGAGGAGAACCAAAGACGAAGGTAATACAGATGACTGTAATTTTCTTAACTTAACTATAATCAAAATTCAACTGTTTAAGTAACATTTTGTAGTTTTAGTAGTTTTAGTTTTATAAGTATTCAATAGTTTTATGAGAATAATTATCATAATTGAATTTAAGGTCCATTTTTTAACATTCTAAACCTGCTTAAATTTTACATCTATTTATTTTTATTTAGTATTGATGAATAGTATTGAGTAATCAAATTCCGTGAATAGAATATTACAAAGGCCAATAATAGCAAAACACAATTTATATAAAAATAAACAGTTTGATTCACTTTCGCTAAAATTTTGCTTTGAGTAACTGCATGTCTCACACTATTGTTCGACAAACAAACAGCTCATTGTTCTATTATTCAAGAAAATTTCAGTGCAGATCTTAACTCCAAGTTTAGAAAAATTGTCTTTCGTAAAAAGACATAGGGCCAAAGAATCCTTTCATCTGAACTCCACTATTTTTTTGCCTTCATAAACCTCATCTTGTATCGCTTCATTTCCAAATATAAATGAGAACCTCCCTTCTTATCCCGCCGGTCGGAAAGTGATTGTTAATGTAAAAGTACGAGCACAAAAATAATTGTAGGGGCTCACTGACTGATGATTGTGTTTTGACGGCCCATGATTCATCATTTATTTCCCTCAGGATTGTAAATGACCTGTAAAAACTGCAATTAAGGAGATTATGACTTCCGTCATTGTGAACCTCACGGGACCTTGCCCTCTGTTTGAGATAACAATCATGAGGCTAAAACTGGAAGAGTCATTTAAAACTTGTAAATTATTGGCAGGAAAGAGGTCGTAAAATTATACGGACAGTTGGAAAATCGTAGTTTAGTTAACCAGGGGTACATTGCATTTAAGAATTTTCCCGGGAAACAATTAACCCTTCGAAAATTTTCGCACCTCGGTGTTAACTACGCTTTTTTAAATTTTTCTTGAGGCAAAAGTATAATTTGCTTATACTACATTCAGGCATTGAAAAAAAATAGATTTGGGATTTGGAAAAACACAGCCAACGGAATTATCTTCTGCCTCACAAGTCCGTCCTAGGACGTAATGGCAATTATCGCTTGTTCAAGGTCGCCTAGGTTTACGTCAATACCTAGAAAACCAATCCGAAAACGATTATAAACCGAGAACACCCATATTAAGATTATGGTTTTTGTCGGTTTTGGTTTTCTCGGTTTAGTTTTTTTGGTTTTGGTTTTCTCAGTTCATAGGGACTTAAAAAAGTAAAAATTAAGCATTGCGTTTGAGAATATTGCAAACACTCAACCTTATCTAAAATGCCCAGCAATAAAAATTACGATTTTTAATAGGCATTGTGATATATCCTCTTTTATTCCATATTTAGTGCCTTTTATCGTCACGATACAATTTTTTCGGATAAGTAAATTGAAGTAAATTTGACTACTAGCTTTATATCGTGTGATAAGCTTAAGTTACGCTATTAGTAGGTGATTGCGTTGTTCGCTGATCGATACGACAATAAGCAAAACGTAAATCTTGTCAGAAACCGAGTAAATTCTAACTTAATCCAAATTGAAAATTGCTTACTAACTAATTTTTTTGGTTGTATTAGTTGAAGTGGAATAAAAACGAATAAGTATTTTGAACGAACGATGCACTTAATCCGCAGCAGATGCGTGCGCATAGGTCGTTGTGTTTTCCACTTTTGTTCTCCCCCTTCGCTAGATTAGTTCCAATTGCAGTGGCACTTTGTTTACAATCATTTTATGCTCTCTGCGTGTCTACGCCGGGATCCAAGGCCTATTCATGCACAGTCAAAAACTAAATTCGCTTTCAGTTTATTCGCATATCTTGCTTACCTTGGCTGCAGCATGTAAACAAAACAGCTAACATAAAAAGCAAGATTAGAAGTGTTTCAAAATTATCTGTAAACTGGTCTAAACCTTAAAAGCTGTAGAAAATGTAAACAGAGGTAATTACAACCCTGACACTGTTTAAGAGTAACCCTTAATAATAAATTCTAAAATTTTGAATTTAAACATATTGTGAACATTTATAATTTTTCTAATTGACGTTTCTGATTTAAATGAGAATTTTTTCATTGCAGATGGCGGTATTGCCCTTGCAGTTGCTGATTTGTGCAAATGTTTTGCTTTTTACAACTGGATTTGAAATTCAAAGCCAATATGGTGAGTCGAATTTATATTTATTAGAGCGTGTGTAGTTAATAATCAAAATCGTGGTTGAAAAAATAGTACCTGTGCAATTTTGAATTTATTAATGAAGCAACTTAAAAATTCACATTCAAATTTATTGCTACCTCCGTTTCACCTCAAGAGTTAATTTGTAAAAATCTGATTCACTATCCTGTTGGCGTGCGGCTTACTCATAAATCAGGTGTTTTGCCGTCACTTCAAGACAAGTTCAATTCCCATTCTCCACAGACTTCTAATTTCTCTAATTTCAGTTGAGCATTTGACATGACATGTAACGTATAGCTATCGAGCATGTGATGTTCACTAATGATTAATTGAAACTTCAAACAGAGTTCAAGCCATATTATTGAGCGTTAATTGGCGAACCAAGGTTAAATATGGCTAAAATCATTCAGTAAAAAACGTTTTTGATATGAATTTTCATTGATAATTCTAAACTAATTACCATTGAAACACAAATAATAAGTTGAAGAATGCAACTTTACATGTACTGCACATCTCAATTTAATTTTTACATTTAAGTAAATCTGTTTAAATTTGTCAATTTCTCTATAGTATTTGCAATGTTTATACTTACAGAAGCTTGAGTGAGGCAGTTGATGAAGTTTATTATGAAAAAAAATTCTACAAATGTGTTAGAACCTAACCTATTACAGTATGAATTGTAAAGTAATAAATTTATTTTATTTATTCTTTAATTACTTGTATGAGGTGTAAAACGTCAGAGTGATCCAAATGATTTTATTAGATTTGAATCGATTTATGCACACCAATCATAACCTCTGCAAATGTCGTCTTAATTGTTTACCTTGCAATTCAAGCGGTTTTGCGGTTCTAATAAACAAATTCTTAAGTACGGCCACACCCCTCTGACGAATAGCTTGCAATTACTACTGCCGCTTTTATTTGTACAGCCCACATACTCCAATTTGGTAAATTAGCAATTCCGAAATGCTAATTTATGGACAATTGGAAGTCAAAACAGGGCACAGAGAAAGATTGAGGTGAAAATTAAACACTGAATTCAACTCGACTTGCCCCAGGGTCCTCGGCTACTCTCCATAATTTGTACAATCGCTTTGGAAGAAGTCCTTTCACTTGGAACAAACATGGATTGTGCCTGGGGTGCAATTCAAAATAATTTTTCACGGCGCCCTAAACATTCAATTCAGTGTAACCAAATTGCACTTCACTCTCAAGTCTCAAGTACTTTTTAAGTAACAAAATTTTGTCAAACTCTTTTGCTTACGTGGAATAGAAATGAATCGTTTTAAATTCTTTGAACATTAGGCAGCAAACTCACAAGTACGTGCATTTACTAAACAAAATTACAATTTCAGTATACATAAGCACTCTCAAATTTTGTAAAGCTGTATTACACAATAAGAAGATAAAAAAAAGTGTTTTTTATTTTAAAAACAAAGTTACGAAATGGTCTTATAAATAGTGATAAATAATTGATCAGGTGAAAGTTAATAATGAAAATATATTTTAAGATAGATTGGATTTCATATCAACTTAAAATATTCCTGTTGGTCCTTGGAACTGAACGGCGTATTATCTGAAAACGGAACGACACTTCGAGCGTCACACAAGTACCCAAAATGGTGCAAAAATGGTCACAAAAGTACCCACAAGGGTCACAGAAGTACCCAAAAGGGTCACCAATGTACCCAGAAGGGTCACAAAAGTTCCCAAAAATGGTCACAAAACGGTCACGAAACGGTCTAAAATGCTCACAAAAGTACCCAAAAGGGTCCAGAAAGGGTCACCAAAGTACCCAGAAGGGTCCAAAATGATTATGTCTACCTTTTTAACGACATGAAAATCAGTATAGTTCCCTGTGTCTTCTAAGGGTTCCTAAACTGCATTCAAATGCCATAGTTTGTTTGTGGCGTATAATGTTGACTGTGCTGAATATGAAGTGATGTGGAGCAGAAGGGCTTTGAATGACCCTTGTGAGATGCTAATTGGAAGGG
>JAQFYP010004101.1:0-10091 GCA_034694865.1 Bilobella braunerae
GATCTGGACGGGAGTGGGAGATAGGTAAAGTTAATGTTAAAAACAATAACGTTAAAGTTAGTTTTAAGTTAATTTGCCATTAAATAAATAAAATTCATTTAAACTAAACTCTTGATTAAATTAAAAGTTAATTGAACCAGGGTTTACGGGACCCGTAACATTGATGCCGAAACCCGTTTTTCCCTTTTTTATTAATTAAAAATCGGAAAATCTCTTTTTGATTAAAATTTAAATATGTAAACTTCAATTATGCAAATTTCATGCAAATTTTGACAAAATTGTAAAAATCATAAATAAAATTTGATCGCTCTGACTAATTAATTAGCAAACTTTTCCGTAACGTTTCAAATGATTAAAAAATGCTGATCATAAAATTACTACATCATCAAAATTGCTAAGAATTTATTTTTATTTATTTTCAATAGACAAAATTCAAAAAACGCTTAGGATCAGCAGAACACCAACACAATAAATTTAAACAAATTGCAATTTTAAGGTAATGTTTGACTTTCTGGCTTACGTAATTATTCTCATACTCTTATGCATTTCTTTATTTCTATACTTTGAGCAATATTTCGCAAATCTTTTTAACATGAATAATTTATTCTCTTACTTTCCGTTTTGAATAAAATGATTAAAACAAAACAATAAAATTCAGTGGTAAAAATCACAGTGAATAAAAACAAATCTTTCGTTAACAAAAATCATTGTTTTAAACAACTGATAAAAATCAAAATTTCTAAAGTTGGTTCATAAAGTCTTAATTCATCAAATCTCTTATGTAAACATGAAATGAAACGTTTGAATGAAGATACGCTTGACCTAATTTGTTCTTTTTTAGACTCTTACGAAATTTATAATTTATACACTACTTTCCTACATGCTTCCACTAAATATTCCGAAATATTAAGCATTATATTCAATATTTGGAAGAGAAACGACAATAAATTTCACGAATTACGTTCAAAATTAGGACCATCATTATACTACATTGCTGAGTCTAATGAATCTTATGTTAGATGGGTACTAGTTCCAACTAGCAGATTTTTGTTTAGTTTTCCTACGGGACAACTTACTCAACCACTACATAAAGTACTGATTAATTCGCATGTTAGTATTTTCGATCTCACTACAGAATATTTTTCTTCCTTATCGGAAATAAATCAAAAGGAAATTCTAGACAAATTCACCAAGAGTAAAGTCAAACATGATCCTCGATTTTATTCATTTCAAATTAGATATTAGATACTTGGATTAAAATAAAGTAACAATCAACAGTACGGAATCAAATGATTTTTATAGTAATTTTAGCTATTCACAAATTCTTTGAATCATATAAGGATTAAAATCCTCATAAATAAAAATGGAATTAGACGCCATGGAAATTTTTGAATTAGCATTTCTTTTTGCATTAATGATTACTGTTGTTCTTATATTTTTGTATCTTATTCCACTATATCCAACTTTCTCTGTAATATCTAATAATTCAACGTACAATTTAACGTTTTAAATCAGACTATAAAATCAGACGTATAACTCTCCAGTAATTCACAATAATGGCGACTAAACCCACTAAAGTCGGAATAGTTCCCACTAAATTTTCTCCTAGAGATGATCCTTACAAATATCTCCAGCAATTTGAATTAGTTAGTATTGCTAATTCATGGACTGCTGATATTAAAGTAGTTCAGCTTCCAAACTATTTAACGTCCAGTGCAAGTTTATGGTATTTGAATTGGAGAAAGGAAAGGTCTGAAAATCACAAGGCAACAGCAGACGCGGATGAGGTTGAACCTGCTGTTACCTGGGCAGAGCTTACAGAAGCATTACAAAAAGCTTTTCAAACAGTGGCTAATAAGGAAATAGCTGAACAAAAAATAAATGACAGGAAACAACAGATTGGTGAAAGTTTTGAGGATTTTGTTTATGCTTATCAGGATTTATTAAATGATTTTGACCCAAATATGTCAGAAAACATCAAAATTCGAAAAATTACTAGGGCCCTTCTGCCTTATTATTTAGAGCGATTGAATCCTCTAAATCTTAAGACAGTCGCTGAGTTGGTGGCAGCTGGAAGGAAGTTTGCTGAGACTCAGTATATGCTAGAGCACGTTGTCAGTGTGAACACTGTCAAAGAGGTTCCTTCAGTTAACACTGAAATTGATAAATTATCAAAACTTTTCGAAAATCAAACTGTCTTGATTAATAATTTGATAGAATCCGAAAATGATTTGGCAAAAAATCAACAAGCAAAAAAGAGCAAAAATAAAGAATATCCGGAACAAAATTTTCAGTATTCTAAAGCTTCTGGGAATTTAAATCAAAATTCCGCAGCCGGAAAAGCTTGCTATAAATGCGGAAAATTAAATCATTTTGCGAAAGATTGTAGACAGCAAAAGTTTTGTCGAATTCATAAAAGTACAACTCATGACACAAATGAGTGTTTTTTAAAAAACGCTACGGCGCGGAGTGTGAACCCTTATTTTACGGCTCCGCGCTTTCATTTCCGTCCACAGTTTCCAATGCGGCCGCGATTCCAAAATTATGGTCCCAGATACCAGTATCCAAATCAAATGTACTATCCACCGCAGGAGTACAATACAGCACAAATGTATCAAGGGTACACTCCCCGGCGACCAGCTTTGGCTCAAACTTCATTCCAACCACCACCACTCAATTAAAAAAACACTATGAATACACTTTCTTAATGGGAAGTGATGGGGGAATGTTACGTTTCAAAGGGAAAATAAATGGAGAAGATGCGATTATAGTTATAGATTGCGGAAGTACTGTTTCTTTAGTGCATCCTAAATTTATTAAAGAAGCTCATGATCTTGATTTTCGTATGTCACTTATTGGCATTAGTTCTACTAAAGTTCCAGTGACTAAATGGTCTAGAATAAATATAGAAGCTAGAAATAATCTACAGATTTATTTTAATGCTTATGTTGTTCCTTCTCTAATGTTTGATTTGCTTTTGGGACTAGATTTTTGTAAATTTCAAAATATTTCTATTAATTTTCAAAAAGAAGTACTAAGTTGGAAGCACGTATTATTACCAATTGAACCAATTCATCTAAGAGATTTCCTAGGAAATAAAGGATTGCATATTAATGAATTAAGTAAAGTTTTTCATAAAAAAGCAAATGTTTTATTTTGCCAATTAAAAGAGGATGCAAATTACATAAATAAAGAAGGTGCGGAACAGGCACAAGAAACAAAAGTTGAGAACATAAAACAAGAGAAATATGAAACAAATAATAAAAGAATGGAATCAAATGGCATTAACGAAAATGCATTAATGAGAAATGAATCAAAAGAAATGGAAATAATTAATGGCCAAATTAATATTAAGCTTAGTTTAAGTAATGTGTCCAAAACAGAGCTCTCAAGCCCAGACCATCAGGCTTCAAACTTGGACATATTTGTAAAAATTGTAAAAAAATTAGTAATTCCTCCTAATACTTGCAAAATAGCAAAATGTTATTTTTCGGGAATAATAAATGAATTCAATTGTTTGGAAATAGTAGAAGAAATGGTTCAATTGGGAATAATTATGCCTTGTTTTCTTTTTCGAAAGGAGTTTGAGCGAGAAGAGTTGTATTTACCTTTTTTAAATATTTCTGATGATAAGATTGTTCTAATAGCTGATAAAATTATAGCAAAAATAGAAAAAATACAGGATTTTTCACATGATTGTTTTGTTAATTCTTGTATTGAGCAAACTCAATCACAAATCAACCAAACTGAAAATAAACAACATGTTAAAGCAATATGTTCTCAGATTTCCTCAACAGCGCTTCCTAACGAACGAGAACTATTGACTCAATTAATTACCGATTATTCTGATGTTTTTGCGAAACCAGGAGAAATTGGGCATATTAATTGTTATGAGCATAAAATTATACTTATGGAAAATGCAAAACCAGTGAAAAGAAGTCCTTATAGGAAAGCTCCAGATTTAGAAGCTTTTGAAAGTGACAAAATTGCAGAGTTGTTGAAGTTAGGCATCATACGCCCCTCTCACTCGCCTTGGGGGTGTGGGGTGGTTATCATAAGAAAGGGACATAAGGGCGGTGCACAAACTACGCCCCGCCTTGCTATTGACTTCCGTCCAATTAATCGTTTTACCGTAAAAGATGCATATCCGCTTCCCAATATTCAATCAATTTTGGATTGGATTGCACCTAGAGCTAATAAAATATCTACTTTTGATGCTCAAAAGGGATACTGGCAAATTTCCATGTCTGAAGAAAGTATTCCACTTACCAGTTTCATATGTAGGGAAGGGCTTTACGAATTCCTAAGGATGCCGTTTGGATTATGCAATGCTGTCCAAGGATATTCGAGGACTTTAGCGATAATATTATGTAACTTGCTTTGGAAAAATTTAATAAATTATGTTGATGATATTTTGTTAGCTAATAATACCATAGCTGAGCATATTTCTGACATGAAACTAGCATTTGAACGTTTTCGTAAATATGGATTAAAATTAAACATTGAAAAAAGTCATTTTTTGCAGGATAGAATTCGAATTTTGGGGTACATTGTTTCTAAAAATGGAATAGAAGTAGATCCAGAAAAAACTAGAGCTATTTCTGAGCTTAAAAATCCCACTAACGTCAAAGAAGTTCAGCAATTTTTAGGAGCAGTTTGTTTCTTTCGAAGATTTATTTATAGATATTCAGAAATAGCAAAACCACTTACAATTTTAACTCGGAAAAATCAAAAATTCATTTGGGAAGATAAACAGCAATTAGCATTTGATACTTTAAAAAATAATTTGCTGACAGCCCCTATTTTAGCTCATTATGATCCAGCTAAACCAATTCACATTGTTACTGACAGTTCAGGCTATGGACTAGGCGCATCTTTACTTCAACCTGATTCAAATGGCAAGGAAAATGCAGTAGCTTTTTCTTCTAGGACCTTAAATAAAGCTCAAATGAACTACTCAACAACTGACAGGGAATATTTAGCCATTATTCATGCACTTCAGGTTTTTCATCCATACATTGATGGCAAATTCTTTTATATTATAACAGATCACCAGCCTATTTCAGGGATTAATTTTGCAAAAAATGAGTCTTCTTCTAGATTGGCTCGTTATGCTTTACTTCTTCAGCAATACGACTATAAAATTATTTATAGAAAAGGTTCCTTAAATCAATTAGCTGATACGCTTTCTAGGATTCCTCTACCTGATTATTTTAAAGAAGATGAATTACAAATTCCGGTACTATTTTTGTCTGAAGATCATTTGCCAGAATTTCAGTTACAGGATCAAGATTGTATTAATATTTTCCAAAAAATTGAATCGGAGTCCAATTTGACCAATTTCATTGTAAAGAACAACATTTTATACAATAATAAATTTGGATATCCTAGAACTGTAGTTCCCTTGGTCTTAAGAAGAGAATTATTAAAATGTATTCATGAAAATCCCATATCAGCTCATACAGGATATTCAAGGTGTTACGATAAGTTGTCTCTCCGTTATTTTTGGCCTTCAATGGCTGGAGATTTGTCAAATTACATAAAAGCGTGTAATTCTTGCCTAGCAAATAAAATATCCCATGAAAAACGCTATGGCTTAATGAAACCAATACCTGTCCCTGAAGGCATTTTTGAACTAATTAGTACTGATGTGTGTGGACCCTATCCTACAACTAAATCTGGAAATAGATATATTGTTAACGCAGTTGATCATTTTTCAAAATGGGCTGAATTAGCCGCAATTCCAGATCAGACAGCTGAGACCATAGCCAAGTTTTTAAATGATCGTATTTTCTGCCGATTTTCAGCACCCAAATTCTTACTTTCTGATAACGGTAGCGCTTACATTAGTAATGTATTACGGACACATTCCAGATTATATAATGTAAAACAAATTTTTATTACGCCGTACAACTCACGTGGAAATCCGCAAGCAGAGCGCCAGCATTCTACTATGAATAGAATGTTATCACATTATGTAAATGCGTTGCATAATAATTGGGATGAGAAATTAACAGAAATTCAGTTTGCTTACAATTCAACAAAGCATGAAAGTACTAAACAAACACCTTTTCGGATTATTTAAAATCGTGAACCTTCATTTCCTTATGAATTTTCACAGCCAGGAGTAATCAATCAAAATTCAGATATTATAAATATTCGAAAAATAGTAAAAGAAACTTTAGAGGCTGAACAAGCCCGATCCAAAATACGAGAGGATTTACATAGAAAATCAGTTGATTTTGCTATTGGAGATAAAATTAAACTTAAATTTCCTAAAAGAACTAAAGTGGGACAGTCTAAAAAATTTATACCTTATTATTTGGGAGAGTATGAAATACTTGAAAAAATAAATGATTTACTTTACAAAATTAAGTGCCTTAAAACACTTAAAATTAAAACTGCTCATGTTGGTAGAATGAGAAAAATCACCAAATGGGATTTTCCAGAAAAAGAAGCTGAAACGTATTATGTTCCATTAGAATCGATTAAATTAGATTTGGATGATTCGGAGCGTATTTTCCGAACGACCAAAGCCAATGTTCAAATTCCCAGAATAGACATCAATTCAGCATTTCACACTGGCTATACTGAATTTGAAATCATGCATTATAAAACAATTACTGATTCTGAAGTATTAAATGTTGTGACTAAAACAAATAACATTTCACATTTGGTTACACTTAATTCTGATACTTTTCTCAACCAACATTTTTCTAACTTAAAAATTGTCGATGACAAGTTTCAAATTTTTCATGTGAAACAATTTAACAAATTAACTATTTTTCGATTTCCCATGGAAATTGATATAAAATCAATTCAAATGTTCCTAGAAAAAATGAATGGAAAGATTCTTTTGTGTGTGGGAGAACCAATGGTTGATTTTCTTCTTAAAGTTGTAGCGATTTCAAAATCAAAAGTATTTTTATATCCATCCTTATCTAAAATACTTCAAACGATTGTTTACAATATTGGGAGAGATAATTTAAACTACCAAAATTTGCAATCTACATTTCAGGACATTAAAGAGATCTATCAAGAGAATGGATTGTTAATTGTGGAATCTGATTCGTCAGATGAGGGTAACGCAATTGCAACCCCCAGAGCTAAAATTAAAAAGAGATTTTCTTTGCGGAATCGAAAAACTCCAACATGGTTGAAAGATTATGTTACTAAATAAATGGTATTTTGTTTTATTTTCCAGTTATTCTCAACACTCCGCTGTCATCTGAAATATACCTTCCATTATTCGTTAAGCGATATTCTAAATATTTAGAAATAATACTATTTTTTAACCAATTATAGACATGTATTTTCTTCCAATTATTCTTTGTTACTCTGTGCATTTTGCATGCTCTGAGCCTGTAACTCAATCTCCCATTGATCAGCTCTTTACTAAACTGGATACTAAATCGGAAAAGCTTTATTACTGTCGCGGTTACACTGCTGGGATACCTTGGAAATTGCCTCCGACACTTGACTGTCCTTTGGTTTCTACTGAAAATCCTTCCAAACTAATTAATGTTACTCTCTGGTGGACCGATATATCAATGCACGTATTGGCTGGAACTGAATGTTATAGAACAGTGGAAGAAGTTAAAACTTATCGTCATTTTTTTGGTAAAAGAGATAGAGAGTACAGAAAAGAAAAAGTTAGAGTTTCAGAGGACGAGTGTAGACATATGCTTACTACTCATACTAGCCCTGTGGATGTCAATCTAAAATTAAATCGCATATCTGACGGATTTTTTGGAACTTCTGTAACTTTGGATTATGACTATTATTGGCTTTCTTCGGATAGTGCTAAGGCTATAAATTATTATATGGCATCTTTGACTCTATCAGTTTCGGATATCGATGACACAATTATTACCACTGCTAAGACTGTGGGAGAGTGCAAGCAAAGGCGAGGATCTTGTGAAACTGAAAATGGAATTTTAGTCTGGCCTCCTGGGGAAGTAAGAATTTGTCGCCTAAAAGAGGGTGCATCCGATCTTTGTTTATTTACCGACAAACGCTTATCCTGTGCATCTTTAGAAATTGCAGTAACTCAAATTAATACCATTCGAAAATGTGGTTTGATTTTTGGTAGTAGTGCTCAAGGAATAATTTTTTCTGAGTCGAATAATACTTTAGGAATGGGTATAACGCCAACAGTTAAAACGAGACACCGAGTGGAACATCAATTTCGAGCGAAACGATCCACTAATACTGAAATTACTCCTGGACTTAATTATTTTACACCGCAAGAAATACCAGAAAAGCCTAGTTTTATGCCAGATGCGCAGATTAACAGTAAAATGCTTTACTTATATTCAATTGTCAATTCATCATTTCATTTTGGACTACAAACGGTACACCGTACTACTTGCAAAGCTCACCAATCTCATTTGGAACTACTTAGAGTGCTTGCGGCGGAGGGACAACCATCTACGTTAGTTAGAACGCTTATGCGTAGTCCTGGGTATCGTGCAAGGCTCGCTGGAGATATTCTACAGGTTTTTAAATGTGACGTGATCGATACTTATATGCTACTTCCGCAGACTTCGTGCATAATTGAATGGCCAATTGAGTTCTATCATGGAGTAGATAGGAAGCTGGGTTTTTTACAAGGTATTTCTCATGAAATTATTGATAATCCGACTCATACTTCATGTCCGAGCCCAACTTTTTTCCTAAACTATGGAGATATAACGATACATTTGACTAACCGGACCTTGACTGAAAATTTTCCTACTTTACCGTCTTCCTATGATGATTTAATGTTAACTAAAATGCCTGATTTATCTTTCCATAGTCCTGGAATTTATAGCATTGAAGAGCTAGGAGGAGTGGAAACGATTGCTGGAATTCTTAGAGAACTTTCCAAACAAACTAATATTGATAATATTTTACAAAATCGGAATAATTATTTGAATCCTGTTGAGAAACAAACTATTACTTTGTTAAAGGAATATATTTTGACTCCGTTTCAAAATTTGTTGGCAACAATTTGCATGGCAGGCGTCACGATTTTTGTTCTTGTACTATTGGGTAAATATATGTATCTTCAGCGAAGATTTCTTTCTTCCGTATTCAGAGCGTTTTTTCGAATGATTTGCTGTGTTGAGAAAATTAAAAAACGGAAACTTAAAAAACGGGCTAAACATGAATATATGTCACTTGAACAAATGGAAACAGTTATGACAACAAGACCGATTCGATCCACCTATAAAGTACAACGAAATATTCCAGTGACTCGGCGTCGTGTTGTGCGGGCTTATCGTCCTAGACCGAATAATAACTTAGCTCAATATCAAACTGCTAATGAATGCGCAAAACCAACCAATACGGCAAAATATCCTTTTGAAGAGCTTCGGCGTATTGAAGATTAATATGCTTCAACACTTATAATGCTTACTAAAAATTTCATGTTTTCGGATTTCATTTTTCAACTCTTTATTTCACTTAATCATGCATGTTGCTAAAGAATGCTTTTTCGTTTTTAGTATCATGGGAAAGCGAAAGGGAAAAGCCTGCAAAATTAAGGAGAAAGAGCGAGTAAAACAAACTAAATATGAACGTAATCTAATTAGACTAGATGTTACTAGTAATGTAGATTATTATGGTAGGCATAATTATGTTTCTAAAGATAAAACAGCACTCTGTACACCTAGAGATAAGGCTAGAGCTCTTAGGATAAATGGAGTTGCAAATAGAAAGCTTTTGGCTGAACGAGAAAGTCTTGCTGTGACTGAATTCGATAATTATGCAAAACAAACAATTGAAGATGACTTTTTAAACATAGAATATCAGGATTTCCCCATTGAATATGATCCTATTTGCAATACAGTAATTAAGAAGCCTTTTCCACCTACTGTTAAACAACGTATAATAAAGCATGTAGTTCCGGAAAGGAAGCCAGTAGTTAAGGACATAGACATATTACCGATGTATATTTTATTTCCTGAACCCAAGAAGACTAAGGAACACTCCTGGGACCATGCACCATCGGCGCTGAAGTCGACGGCAGAAGCTGCGGAGGCACTCCAAATCCCTCCGAAAGAGTTCTTCAACCCTGTCCAAATCACGGCCCAACCCAATCCCTTACT
>JAQFYP010004102.1:0-10090 GCA_034694865.1 Bilobella braunerae
CCCGCCAGAAAGGATTTATAAAACTTTGCTCAGGTAGACGAAGCGAAGGGCTCTATGCGCTAATAATAATAACTAGCAAAACCTCTGTGAGCAAATTTCCCATGCCCGCATATGTAAAATGGTTTTAATTTTGAAGTCTAATTGTAATTCTAGAATACGATTGGAGCTTTAGTATGCGGTTGCAGTTTTGCAAATGAATTTGCTACAAATGGACGCATAAAAAATAAGAGATTCACTGTGGAGATTTAGTTGCATAACCCGCAAATTTTTTCCGCCTTAATTTCTCTAGTTGCAGGGAATGAAATTAAATATCGTATTCGATGCAGTCTCCATGTCATTGCTGTAAACTATTAATAATTATGTGTCTTATCTAAGTACAAATATAAAAAAATAAGTTTTCACAAGATTTGAATTTTTATTTCCTGCGTTTCATGTCCTAGGACGGGAATGTTAGGGCAGCCTTAAGTGAACTGATTATTTATTAGCGAAAATTGTTGGTTATTTTGAGTTCTTAAAGTCCACAGGTTTTGCCGGCCAACTCTCTCAAAGGGGTACGTCGAAAAACCCTTTGGATGAATTTAACGAAAGACTTTTTTAGGATCCATCGCAAGCAGGCAGAAAGACTCGATCCAGGGTTGCGCCAGCTGCTTGAAGTCACGTGGGAGGCGGTCTTTGACAGCGTTAACTCCTCGTTTAGCTGTTAGTATCTATATTTTGATTTTCACTTTTTATTTGGTTTAGGCAAATTATACATACAAAGGTAAAGTACCAAGTATATCGGTAATTGGCATATGTATTAATAAAAAGTAAATAATAAAAATTTGATAAATTCATGTTTAACTTAGCCAAATAAGCTCACTCCGACTTCTCAATTGACATAAAATGGTTTATAAAAGTGAAATCTATACTAAACTAAAATTTATATTCTAATACTATACTAGTCTATACTAAGATTAAACTCACAAATCTGCTTCCTACAGTTAATGAGACTTTGATTAGTAAATTTTCCCTGGCAATGTACTTTCGTTTGTGCGTTTGTTATCGATGCCTCCAAAAGCCGCTTTGGCTATAGGTGCCACCATACATAAATTTTCAACCTTGGGTGGATTATGTTAATAATTAATAATCATGATAATTTTGTCAGCATAATGCCAAACTGCTGACAAAATTAAATTCCGGCTTTTCCTCAGTTTAACGTCAAAATACTCCAAAATTTGTACGTGTATTATCATATCCTACAAACACTATGAAAATTAACAAAAGGGCAAAATTAACTTCCGGGATTTCCAGGTTCAAAGGTCAATAGTAGCAATGCCCATAGCTTAAACGTCTTTTGTCTTATCTAAAAAGATAGCTGCGACCAAAGGCTCCTAATTTTGGTACATATGAGGTTGGTACATATAGTGGTTTATAGTCATATTAAAACCAAACAAAATTTCAGCGTCACAAGTAACTTACCACAATTTCGAAAGTTGTAACATTGTTTGTAACCACCTTCAAATACCGCTGAAGCTACGGGCACAAAAATTGGCCAATACAATTGGTTGATGATTTATTTATTTACTTGACTACTGGCAAATGTAATAGTCAACAATTACTGAGATTCTTAGAGTACCTGTATGATATGATAGTTGTCAATTGCATCTGGCTATCGCGCATTATATACAATTTTGTTATAAGCCATTAGGTGTTTTATTATGGTTTTGCCTTGTCTGTCCAAGAAATTTAACCAGAAAACGGCCTAAACGACTTTAAATATGTTTTGAAATCAGAGTATAAACATTTTGCACAATTTCAAGTACATAGTTCAGCAGAAATTTTTCCTCCATGTTGGAGTTTCCTTTTTCAAGTAAAAAATTTACATAACTGTATTGTGGATTTTGGAGCCAGTCTCCCCAATCATCCGCTCTAACTCTTCTGTACCATTCTTCATAAGGCGTCATAGGTACGCTGTTCTTATAGTTGACACGCCCCGTTTACGTAAACTCAAAAACATTGCAATGGGACGGAAATATTGAAATGCATTAATAGGGCCGTCCTTAGGATATTGACAAATTGGGCCACGCAGTTGTGCCTCAGTAGAAGATACTTGAACGTATTTATTTCCCGTATAAATTGATCAGTTGAGCCATAGGTACACGAACGGCGTAAACATTTGTCAAAAGATTGATACGCGTTAGTTTGTGTTGTGAGCATAATGGGGGCAGAGGGAAGAACTAGAGTAATATTTCTTTGATCCATTAGTACGACTTGCCTGAAGCAAATTTGGAACAGAAGCATGTACCGGTTGACATTCAGTTCCTCTGCCAAAGGGTTCAAGACTCTGATGTGTGACACAGAATAGTAAATATACGACATTTATTGCTACAAAATCTTGTTTTCTGGTAAAAACATCATAATTCAGTTTGATTTCGTGGCTAATTAAGCAGAGTGATTTGAGATTATTGTTATGTGAAAGTTCATCAATAAAACACGAAAATATGTCAATAATCATATTAATATACAATGATAAAAATTAAATGTTGTTTTTTAAAGCATATACTTTGTTGTTAAGCATCGTATTATGTACTCTATGGGAGCGCTCAATCTGCCTGTTCCTCCGTCCGCTTGTTCGTGCCATAACTCCTGAACGCCTTTATATTTTTATAATCTATTAGCGAGACAATTTTCAAAGGGTCAATAAAGAGGAGAAGTTCGAAAATAGTTTATGGAGGTCTGGTCCTTCAAACTCAGTTTGACCCTGAAAATAATCCCCAAAACCGAAATTTGGTTTTTTCGGTTGTTTTTTTTTGCAAATTTTGCGTAAAAGTTATGATGCCACCAAACCACCCACGTGACTCCTTGACCCTTTACCACTGACCAGGACACGCCACGTTTGTTGATTTGAGGTTTCAAATTTTGACAACAAATTAGACGAGTTTCATGAGATTCAGAACCGATCCCATAAACCTGAAGTCTCCAACGATGTATTGAAAAAAAAATCTAAACTAGGGTACTTAAGGACCCAACACCTTAATCATTTTTATTGCCGCAGCTGTTTCCTTATTCATACTCCTATATATTTCTTAGACGGCTTAGTTTAAATACATACCAAATCTCCAAATTCAGAATCTTTAACACACTGAAACATGAAATTCTTGTGGTAGTGGAGTTGTGTTATAAAGTAGATGAGAGCCCGAGCTTCGTTGAGCTAAGTAACATTTGCAACCAAACTTCATAAGTTAGCATAAATTGCAACGAAAAAGTTTTGAAAGCAAATGTACCTGCGTCATATGACTCTTTTGCGCACTTGAATTGCACTTGATTGCCAGAGAGTCGAGTGGCGGAAAGCATTTATTGAGAGTCAAGTTTAAAATGTCCTGCAAAATTAGACAAATCTGCAAAATTGTTGAAATTTCAAACTCCATCCTTTTCAGATCTAGATAATTGAACAACTCATATAAATCAAAGTTATAGGCGTAATGGGTGCATAATAATGACAAATATCACGTGACATATAATTAACGATAACTTTTATTGGGTATTCAATTTACGAGGAAGGTGTACCCCCAAAAAAATATGAATTTCCAAAATGGTGTCATTTGTAAGCATGTTTGAAAGTTTGACCAAAGTTTGACGCGTTTTTCAAACTTTCAAAAATTAAAAACTTTAGCTCATTGTTGAAAGAGAAAACTCTACAATGCATATGTTACTGCAACATTGTGACACCACGTGATGAAATTCTACTTAGGATGGATCCAAGATAGATCTTATTCACAACAATCAAATTAAATCAATACATTTGTGTATTGCAATATAGCTTATGTTGCGTATATATTTATGACATACTTTTGAGGCTAGAAAATGGCCAATGCATCCCAACATCCTCGCATATCGTGTCTCTCCCAACTATCTTGGAAATGGACTCAAAACAGCAGAACTTAAGCGTAGTTATTTCTGGAAAATTTGTCGCAAAGTAGTTGACGTAGCCTTTGCCGAGGTGTCCACCAAGTGAAAGACTCTTCAACGCAGGAAAAATTACATGTAATGACGGCAATTCATCTCTCGTCCATTTGCATTTGATATCTTTGATGCTGAGGGTTGTCACGGTTGTGAAAACAGAGTTTCGATAATGGTGAAAGAAGTCGCATAAAAGGAAGCCAGTGAGGATCACGTGAGTGAGAGCGGGAAACAAATTGGGCTCAAGTAGCCTTGAACTAGCTACAATGCGTCCAATGCACAGCGTTGGACTCGTTAGGCAAGGTAAGTTTGAAACCTGTGCGTCAATTGGATAAGGAATTTCAAGGCTCTGAATTGAGCCTGAATACAGTGGAATAAGAGAAGCAGAATCTGAGAAATGTGCATCGACGCCTTCCAGAGTGAGGTTGATCTAGATGTAAAAAAATATTGATTAATTTGATAAAAAAAAAGGTTCAAAAATAAATAGTCAACCGGGTAATGTGCTAAAACTTTGTATTATTTTTTGTTTAATAAGTTGCGACCATGTGGGTTTGATCATTTATTTTTGAAACCGGTAATGATGGGTTTTCAAAACTGAGTTTCATGCTAATGACAATTTTTTATCACAAGGTGAGCAATCCCTGAAACCATAATTAGCTCTAAGAGAAAACAATGGATAATGAGAATCCAAGTTAACCTATAACGTTAGCCTGCACTCGTAAGTAAACCTATTTTCTTTTAAAAAATTATTCTACGTAAAACTAGTCAAAAAGGAATGGCAATCCAATCCGACAAAGATCCGATCCGTCGGATTTGGTCGGATTTTTCTCGGATCGGATCGACTCATTTTTTTATCGGAAGGATCGGATTTTGGATCGGATTATAGGGTAATCCGAAACGGATTAACCGGAACATTGGCTCGGATTACTGGTTGCATTTCGGATTATTTTTTGTGTACATGCAATCTCAAATATATTTAAGTTTTTATTTGTAAATTGACTGACTCATTTTGAAATGTACACAAGTTACTTTATTTTTTTGCCTTAATTGTTGATTCGCGTTGAAAATTATCTTACGTAGTTATGGAAGTTGATCCAGCGGTTTTAGAAATTGTTCTAACTGAACGCAAGTTTCACCGTAAAATCTAGGTTAGTTTAATACAAAGCGACTACAAAATATAAATTTAATACAAGTACGTAAAAGTGGGTTTCGGGGTAATTTTAGCAATAAAAAAACTATGAGTTATTTTAATTCTTTTTTCGATAAAAAGTGGCAAAAATTTAGGAGCGTAATGTTGCATTACAGATCTAAATGATCTAAATAATTATATACAACTTAAGGAAAAGGAAGTACTCCATTTGCTCAGTACACTGAACGCAAACGCCAAAAAAACGCTGTTTCCAAGGATCAATCAAAATTTCAACATGCAAAAAATCAAACATGTTTTACCTACTTTGGTTGTGCTTTTATGGACATTTTCTTACTCCTAAGTCATTCAGTTTACTGGTTTATTTGTTTTTTGTACTCTCCTGAGAAATGAAACCCAATTAAATAAAGTATCAAAAATGGACCGAGACTATTTCATTGAAACGGGTATAACCTGTGCAAAAATTTTAATTGGCAAAAGACACTGAATTGCTTTCCGATACATTCCAGAAGTGGGAAATTTCATGAATTGTGGTCTCTACAATTTTTTTTGGTTGAAAAATATTCTTATGATTAGATTTTTAGAAAGGGTTTTGAACTTCAGAACATCAATCGTATTGCACGTATACACTGTAAATATACAGTAAATTTTGAAAAATACATTAAATGAACATTATTTACAAATATTGCGATGTATATATGTTTGTAACAAGGAGCCCACTACCTATTTGTTGGGATAGTGAGACTCACGCCGAGCATGCGCAAAAATGGCAAATTTTGGTCACTGCTATTGGAAAACAGCGTTGTTTTTTGGGGGGGATCAAGATACCCAGGCACACATAAATGTATGCCTATGGTAAGATTTGATCTCCGGCACCTAGAGGAGAGAGACTGATGCTCTAACCTTTCGGGCAACTCCGATCCCATTGCGGTAGTAGAAGGGTACATTAAATAAAAGTAGAAAACTTGGAAACCTATTTTTTTTGTTTTTTTTTCCTCACAATCAATATACTTGACCTCAAAATAGACAGGTACCTCTCAAAATGATTCAAGACCAAAATTACGCATGAAAAAATTGTTACGTCAGTAAAAATACCCTGCAAATACCAAAACTAAAAATGGAAGGAGCGCAGAAATCTTCAGATAAAATCTTCCTCCAAGAAAGTGAGTTTTAGGTTCTTGTGGTAACGTAGTCGATTCAAAAAGTAGAACTGGTTGCTCAACTCCACCTATATATTTCAAATCATGAGAAATTGCGGAAGAACTAGGTCAACCTTACGTTAGCTTTAGGAATATTTTATTACCTAACCTTTATTGTGGTTTATATTAATATTAATGAGTGTCACCTTCTTTTTCGTTTTGTAGTCTGGTGTCCCCTGAATAAATAAGCTGTCCAGTGGCTGCATGCTCTTGTTGAAAGTCAAAGCCACAACTTCGGAAACAAGCGACCGCACTTTGTAAGGTGAAATGAATTTGACTTCTTTGAGATCTGATAAATTCAATAAGTTGTGTAAGTTTTTATTAACAAACTGGTTTCTTGGTTGCTTGTAACTGAAACATGCAACAACCATTTGGCAATTTACATATTCTTCCTAAGTAAAACGGTCCATTTTTGCATTTGTAGCATTCAATCAAACATACATTGGCATTAGTTGTAAGCAATTGAAAAACTTGGTAATAATTTAAAATATAAAATTAAATAAAAAGACAGATAAATATAAATCAGATTTCCGGTTTGGATTTTAGCTTGTTTTGTTATTTGAAAAAAAAACTTACATTTTAGGTTTGAGAATGGCCATTGTTTCGGGAATTTTCTTTCCGATTGATGTCGAACCTCGTTCCATTCATGTATAAAATCAGTATTGACAAAACGTAGGCTCGATATCCCAGTGAAGTGCGTTGCAAAGTAGTCGATATATTTTGGGCAAATCCAGGATCCTCCTAAGCCTAGGCATTTTACCTTTGGGAATATTTGATGCAAAGTTGGAGGTTCAGATTCAACCCAATAATGACTATTGCCAATTGTGAGTGACTCTACTCCAGGAAAAACGATGTCCCGATAGGTTTCTATAAAGGTGCGTACAAGCCTATTTTCAATAGTCACGTGTTTGAGAGCTGGAAACAGTGCCGGAGCAATTAAGACTCGGTTTGAGTGGTCATTCATCATTCCAAACTCGATAGTTGTAACATTAGGCAATTCCGGAAGTGGTAAACCATGTCTAGAAGGAAGACTCAGTGAGAGAACGTGGTTGGAAAAAACATGAATTTTCGAACCATATTTTTCGGGTTTTTGTCCAAGGTGATGTTGGCACAAACTGACGCTCATCTAAAAAAGCGTCTTAAATATTATTAATTATGTTAATTAGCGACATTGCAATTTAAGAAAAAACCAATACTACACATCAAGGACTGATGACACATTGTAACAATAATACAACAAAATGAAGGGAACGTTACCTTCTTATTATGGAATGAAGCTGATAGTTCGTGAATAGAAATTTTTCGCAGTGATCTATGTCTGTGAAACAGAGCAATCAGTTGAGGTGCAGATTCGATTTCGATAGGGATTTCGCTCTTGAATTCTTGAAGGCCTGGAGCGATAGACAGCCAATTTTCCAAATACTCTAAATTTTTCTCTTCCGATTCTTCGTTGAATTTTGCACTTAAATGAATGATTTTCAAACGGTGTAATTTGAAGTTTTTCAAAAAATTATCCTCCGTTAAGTTGGCCTCCAGAACGAGTTTCTGGAGATTTGGAAGTTTTTCCAAAATTTCGAATACAAATTCGTTGGTGTCAAAGTGAGCAAATTTTAGTTGAGAACCAATTAGGTCCATGACACGGAGCATGTATGGACTGTCTTTTTCAAAATGATACGCTTGAAACGTAAGTCCACCTCTTTCAATTTGATTTCCAATTTCTTTTGTGAAGTTTTCAGCGTCAGTACATGAGTACAACCTATTGAGTTTCACGTCCAATATTTGTAAAGTACTGCAACATAGCTCGTTCACTGATTTACTGAGACGTCGGAGAGAGAGCAACTGCTTAACAGAGCAAAATTTGAGTATGCTGACAATCACCTAAAAGGCAAAAATTTAATACTAAGTAAAAAACGAAAATTTGGAAAACAAAATCAAACTAATATTTGAATTCAGATAAATCTGAGACTCATTTCTGGGTATTTAAACAAGATTTTTTGTGAAAGTATTTGAACTACCCAGGCAAATAAACCCGTTCTTTACATGTTAATTTACTGGGTTTTTGTGCTCTAGAACGGGCTTGTTAGGCTAGTTTGAACCATATCCACTATTCAATTGCAAAGGTGGAAGAGCTTTTGTGCAACCGTTACGCACTAACAGCAAAATTCGGCATAAAAATACAGTGGTTAATATGGTGAACGTTACCTCCGCTGGTAAATGGAGCAAATGTGTTACGGAGTCATTTGTTTGGAGAGCTGAGGATGGATTTTCTTCCAATTTCCTTCAAAAATAAATTGAAATGCGAAACTAAATTTTTGAAATTAGTCCAGTTTTGAAACTTTTGTTTTTTAACATTTTACTGAAAATAGCCGACATAAATTTCTTCCAGTGTGATTTTTCTAGACGCTCGTCCGTGTTCCAGGTTTTGCTGGAAATGATATTATCAAGTTAATTGCTATTAACTTGGTAATTTATAGCATAATTAATAGTGATGATTACTCACAAATTTTTTACTAATGCGCAACCCAGCCTCAGGACTTCTGTTGAAATAGTCTAAAATAAGAGCTTCGAGATGCTCCTGCATTTCAGTAGTTACGGCAAGATGATCTAACAAGTTAACCACGAAAATTAACTCAATTCAACTATTATAACTTTAAATAAGTTAGAAAGGGTTTGTGCAAAAGGGTTTTCTGAAATTTTTTTAGTGTGACAAATGGAAGCTCAACCAACTCAACGAAATCTACCTTTGGTAGCCGCGAGCGTTTTAAAAGTTATTTCTAGCTTTTACCTGAGCATGTACCGTGACTTCTCTTGAAAATCAAAATATGCTTCCAAATAAAATGAATCAAATTATATTGCTTTCCAAGCTATATAATTTTATTTTATATTTCCAGCTGGATTTATTCACCTTATATAATGCTTTATTTTGAATTACAAATTGAATCACAATTACATTGCGTCATATGAAGTCCCCGTTCAAGAGTTCTGGCCTTTGAAATTATATATTTAGATATATTTTTATACATTTCATTTATCATTTCGTACTCTTCAAAAAAAATTCCTTTAGCATTGTATTTCCCTTCAAGATTCAAGGTCATCATCCGGAATCTAGAGTTCTTGTTCCGAGAGACATCCGTCCTTGTCGTTGTCATCCACTCCGAGAAAAACCCTATATTTTGCCCTGGAAAATGACATTCTTTTGTAAACATCAAACTCGGAATTCGTCAGCTTTCCATCTCCATCAAAATCCAAGATTTTGAACATATCTACGTATTTTTTGCAATTCACATAACCAATTAAGTACATAAAAACGAATGTCGTCCACTGAAGGAAAAGCCCCATTGGAGTGAAAGTGATAATGCAATTTATACTAAAAGTATAAGTAATGCTAAATCTCATTGAAGGAAAGGCAAGTCATAGAAGGAACACAAATTGGTGCCTATTTGTAGTAAACACAAATTGGACCAAATTAACTTTTTTCATGTCATCTCAGGAGTTAAGTTGTGGTAATTTAACATCAGCTGATTTGTCTGCAAATTTGTCGACATTCACAGTAATGGATATAAGGACAGGATGTGGTTCTAACATGCTACGATTTCCAGTGCACAAATACTATTCCATGCCGGCGGAGTTTTAAATTGAGGTACAAACTTATTTTAAACAAAAATTAAATAAAAACGCTGAGATAATTAACTAACAAGGGGTCCCCGCGTCATGATCGCGTCCTATTAGCTCGAAATCAAAAATATAGATTCAACTAGTTCTAAAAATAACCCCTTATCTCGCTTTTTACTCCATGGCCATAAAC
>JAQFYP010004103.1:0-10090 GCA_034694865.1 Bilobella braunerae
TTATGTAACTTTGAATTGTGTTAGTGATCATTTTCAAACTAAATGTGGAGAACGGGATTAGGCCATTGACACTAACTCACGCATTCAAAGAATAATGCTGAAGTTTTCTTATTTATATTAAGCACTTGTTAGCGAATATATTTCCTCCTAAAATTTCTTATATATACTAAATTATTTTGATCTATTCTTCCTCTTGCATGTATACAAAATGCCACAAAAAGCAGTAAAATGGATGGCATTTAAGCAAATGGGCCTTAAAGATATCTTATGTTGTCATTGTAAGTATTTATTTAGCAACATCTTAGTGGGGGAATAAATCATTAAAATTCGAAAAGAGACCGCATAAAAATAGAAATATGTGCGGCTAAAAAATGTTAATATTTGATAATACTCGGCTGTTGTAGCTTCGATAATGTGAGTTTGTGGTCAGGCTTAATTCAATAAACAGATACATTAAGTATTTTCTGGATAAACACAGAAGGACAATTTATTCGTAAGCCTTTTAGTGAATTTTCTAATAAATGTTTACTGTAGCAAAAAAAAAGAAAGAAAATTATTCAGTTAAGGTACATTGAATTATATATTTGCTTGTAACGCAGATATGCAAACACCATCACTATAAGGTAGTCAGTCAGAATTGCACAAAATCTCATTGACCATTCCATTTAGTGAGTTACATTTATGCTAACCCGCAAGCAGATAGATTTGACCAGTTCAATTGAGTTATCAAGGGTTTTCAGATGTTGTTTGGCTTCTACAAGAAGCTTCAATTACTGGGGTAATCTTAAAAAGTGTTGCCCTAGTATCTGTTGTCAAAGTCAGATTTGTTAGTTACTAGTCAACTCTAGAAATTGACTAGTATCTAAATAAGTCAACTGTGGGTCCATCAACGTCAGTTTTGTGTAAGAAAACTTAATCAGTTGGGCATATTGTTAGCTTTTGAGATTTACGTTGGTTTTTTGACATTCAAAGCTGGAACTCACTGATTTGTGTGGGCGGATGTACTACTACAGGGAATCAATCTCGATCAGCAAGAGAGAGAGTATGTTCTATCATTTCCAAGTCCGTTTTCTAAATAGCCTTGTATTGTTTTCCTTTTGTAAATTTAAATGTACTACTCTTTCGAATCCTAACCTAGTAATTTTTACTCTGTTGAAAAACAGAGTAATAAAATTGCCAGATGTCTGTTCGAGTTTTTTTAAGTACCCATTATTGGTGAAGTAACTATATTCGCATTATATAAAAAAGAAAAAACTGGGTGAAGTAACTATTTTCAAAATTGAAAAAAATGGAGCGTTTTTACGCTCCACTTTTGAAACAGTAATAGTCACCACCCACCAAACTATACGTCTCCGCAAAGCACGGAAAAAGCATCACAACTAGAACTGACAAAATGACCCGGCCGGTGTCATATAACACTCCATTAGCTGCGAAGAGTGTGCTAAGTTCGACGTGTACTTCGCAAAAAATTCGTTTCGCCCTAAATTATTTTGGCTCATATGTACTTTCAGGCAAGTACATTCCACCGTAATCTAACTGGTGCTTGAGAGCCAGTTACTTTCATGCAAACCCTGCAAGGCTTTTTGATACATCGCAGCACACGACAACTCACATCATGACACGCGTCTTCGTCACATAATAAGTTGATGCTGTGTACCACGCTAATATCAACACCTTGAACATATTGGTTCATTACCGGTGTCTAGACTCTTAATTTCGGTCCGTGTTATGTTTATGCTTAATCGTTGGAGACAACGATTCCGTTATTATATTATATTAAATATACACTTTTTGAATTTTGTTAACATGCATTTTCCATAGTGCCGGCAAAGTATTTCATACATTTACAACTCCACCATATTGCCACTACAGTACTATGATATTTTAACAGGGTTTTACTCATGACAACAATGGTTCATGAGTTATCTGTCTGAGAGTTTAAATACGCTGTTACTTCCCCAGACATCATTTTACTTTGTCCTTTAATATAAGGAAAAGTCTTTGTATTAAAACGTCAATCAAACAGATAATGAGAGGGCGGTTTCAATATCAACAAACCACAAACCATCTCACGCCTTTATTACGCCCATGCACGCAAGATTCAGCGCTGGGCTCTTCCCTTTTTGCTCACCGTTACTAGGGGAATCAATGATAAAATATATTAAATATACACTTTTTGAATTTTGTTAACATGCATTTCCCATAGTGGCGGCAAAGTATTTCATACATTTACAACTTCACCAAATTGCCACTACGGTACTATGAATTTATAACATAGTTTTACTGAGCACTACTTTTATCTAAACTCATCGTTCAAAGCAAAATGATAAAAACGAAACTCACATAACGACAGCCGGCTTCGTCACAAACTAAGTGGAACCATGTGTAAAATCAACGCCTTGAAACGACGAATTTCTATAATTTCAAGTTTCATAGCACGCTACCGCCCCATACAGTAGTTTGACAAAAGCACACCATGAGACAAGGAAGTGAGAAGTTTGGAGCAAAAAAATGTTTTGCCTACTACGCAGCGAGTTCCGCTATTTGTCTCTTCCTTTTACTATTTTTTTTTACTGTAAACTTGAGCTTGAGTTTGCTCTTTTTCATTCTTCAACTAGGCAATATTACACATGCAATGTAAGAAATGCACAAACCTACCCACAATGCATTTAGCATCTACTACAATTCTAACTTTATAACAGTAATATAACTTGAGAATTATAACAGTTTTTAGGACAATACTTAAAACAATAGGGTTAAAATTTATTACTCTGTTGAAAAACAAAGTAATAAAATCGTAAGAATGTCTGTCTGTTCGAGTTTTTTTTAAAGTACCCGAAACGGGGTACTGGGTAAAGTAACTAAATTTGAAATTAAAAAATAAATCTCGTGAGAGAACTTCTAACTCCGACCATTACCAGAAGAACTCGTGAGAGAACTTCTAACTCCGACCAATACCAGAAGAACTCGTAAGAGAACTTCTAACTCCGACCAATACCAGAAGAACTCGTAAGATAACTTCTAACTCCGACCAATACCAGAAGAACTCGTAAGAGAACTTCTAAATCCGACCATTACCAGAAGAACTCGTGAAAGAACTTCTAACTCAGACCAATTCCAAAAAGCTCGTGAAAGAACTTCTAACTCCGATCAATACCAGAAGAACTCGTAAGATAACTTCTAACTCCGACCAATACCAGAAGAACTCGTAAGAGAACTTCTAAATCCGACCATTACCAGAAGAACTCGTGAAAGAACTTCTAACTCAGACCAATTCCAAAAAGCTCGTGAAAGAACTTCTAACTCCGATCAATACCAGAAAAACTCGTAAGAGAACTTCTAACTCCGACCAATACCAGAAGAACTCGTAAGAGAACTTCTAACTCCGACCAATACTAGAAGAACTCGTGAAAGAAATTCTACCTCCGACCAATACCAGAAGAACTCGTAAGAGAACTTCTAACTCCGACGAATACCAGAAGAACTTGTAAGACAACTTCTAACTCCGACCAATACCAGAAGCACTCGTGAAAGAACTTCTAACTCCGACCAATACCAGAAGAACTCGTAAGAGAACTTCTAACTACGACCAATACCAGAAGAGCTCGTAAGAGAACTTCTAACTCTGACCAATACCAGAAGAACTTGTAAGAGAACTTCTAACTCCGACCAATACCAGAAGAACTCGTAAGAGAACTTCTAACTCCGACCAATACTAGAAAAACTCGTGAAAGAAATTCTACCTCCGACCAATACCAGAAGAACTCGTAAGAGAACTTCTAACTCCGACGAATACCAGAAGAACTTGTAAGACAACTTCTAACTCCGACCAATACCAGAAGCACTCGTGAAAGAACTTCTAACTCCGACCAATACCAGAAGAACTCGTAAGAGAACTTCTAACTACGACCAATACCAGAAGAGCTCGTAAGAGAACTTCTAACTCTGACCAATACCAGAAGAACTTGTAAGAGAACTTCTAACTCCAACCAATACCAGAAGAACTCGTAAGAGAACTTCTAGCTCCGACCAATACCAGAAGAACTCGTAAGAGAACTTCTGACCTCGTTCAATACCAGCAGTACTCCAAAGAGAGCTGTTGTATTAACAGTCCACTTCCTAATGTACATAACACGGCATATCCATTGACCTCCATTATGGCTGGTACCATTGCCAGTTATCTAGTCAAACGGAAAGTCATGTATGTATATTTTTAGCATAGACTAACATTACGTTTAACTTTTAGACAAGCATATACTTACTAATAGGATCGACTGCGTAACAATATTTACCATTTTTAGTAAAAACTTTACTCGTTGACTTGGATACTATCCAAGCTAATTGTCCCTTACGAGACTAATTGCAATCACCTTGCATCAAACCTGTCAAAGCAATAAATATTGACAGACAAAGTTTCAATAAATTTTATCACACGGATAATAACAAAGAAACATCTCAAACTCAGTGCTTCATATATACCGAAGTACAGAGAAGGGTGACTGTGCTGCCTTCCATTGGTAACAAATTTCTACTTTCAGATAAATCATACAATATTGGTCGTTACCCACCACGTATGTTCAATATTATCTGAAGCACGTATCGAGTTTTGCCATAGAAAACTAAGGAAGACTCTAAAACAATAGAAGAACTCCGCAGAGAACTTCTAAACTTGTCCATTACAAGAAGAACTTGTGAGAGAACTTCTAAACTCGTCCATTACAAGAAGAACTCGTTAGAAAACTTCTAACCTCGTTTCACATAAACCCATCGTTCAAAGCAAAATAATAAAAACAAAACACAGCACAACTCACATAACGACAGCCGGCTTTGTCACATAATAAGTCGAGGCATGTGTCTCGGTAAAATCAACGCCTTGAAACGACGAATTACTATAATTTCAAATTTCATAGCACTCTACCGCCCCATACAGTAGTTTGACAAAAGCACACCATGAGTTTAGTAAATGAGATGCTTGGAGCAAAAAAGAGTTTGTTGCATACGACGCAGCGAGATCCAAATTTTCTCTCTTCCTTTCCCGTTTTTTTACCGTAAACTTGAGCTTGAGTTTGCTCTTTCTCAACTACGCAGTACTACACATGCAATGTAAGAAATGCACAAAACTACCCTCTATGCATTTAGCATCTACTACAATTCTCTCCTTGAGAATTATATCAGTTAGACGATTTTTAGAACAATACTTAAAACAATAGGGTTAGGATTTATTGTTTGAAAATTTTGTCCACATCTATTTTTAGAAAAAAATTCAAAGCACTGACTTTGGGTGAAGTAAATAAGTCGTACGGCAGAAAGTTCAGCAAAGCTTAAGCGTAGAATTTGCATTTTTTTCTCACAAACGTTGTTAACTAGTTTTTTTTTATTTCTTTGTTACTCTGTTGAAAAACAAAGTAATAAAACCTTCAGATGTCTGTTAGAAAAAATTAATCTAAGTACTGGTTTTGGGTGAAGTAACTAAATTTAACTTGAAGTCGTACTGCGGAAAGTTCAGCAAAGGTTAAACGTAGAATTTGCTTATTTTTCTTACAAACGTTTTTAACTAGTCTCTTTGAATTTACTTGTTACTCTGTTGAAAAACAAAAACCGTCAGATGTCTGTTAAAAAAAATTTACATGTTATTAACACGAGCGTATGATTGTGCGCTGGGCTCCACCCTTCTCCCTCGAGCAATGTTTAGACCCAAACGCTACATGTCATTAACTCCGTGGAGCGTAAGATTGTGCGCTAGGTTCTACCCTTTTCCCTCGAGCAATGTTTAGACCCAAACGCTATATGTCATTAACTCCGTGGAGCGTATGATTTTGCGCTGGGCTCACCCCTTTGCCTCGAGCAATGTTTAGTCCCAAACGCTACATGTCAATAACTCCGTGGAGCGTATGATTGTGCGCTGGGCTCCACCCTTTTCCATCGAGCATTGTTTAGACCCACACGCTATATGTCATTCACAGCAGGGAGCGTATGATTGTGCGCTGGGTTCTTCTTTTTTCCCCCAGCAATGTTTAGACCGAAACCCTACATATCATGCTAAATGCCAATATGCCCGTAAAACGTAAGTTCAGCGTTAGCCTCTTCCCGTTTTTGCTCTAGCAAAGTTTTATTCAAACCGCTACATTGTTATTATTATAACATTATATGTATGACATTATTTTTACCGTAAATCTGAGACTAGGGACATTTCAAATATTTATTAACATACTTGTTTGTACAGTATAGAGCAAATTAAAGGCACAGTAGCAATTTGATGACTTTATTTATTTTTCAACAGAGTAGTTTCAGTGCGCCGCAGCGCGCTTTTATTGTTTGATAATTTTGCCCAAATCAATTGTTAGAACAATAGCACAATAGAACAATAACTTAACGAGTAATAATTTTACTGTTTTCATGTTAGATGCCCTGCACCTATTTAATAATATGCGACTTTTACCGGAAATCTCCTATTAGAAGCCCTGCACCTATTTAATGACATACCATTCCCCCCGTAAATCTCATATTAGAGGTCCTGAACCTATTTAATGACATACCATTTTTGCCAGAAATCTCTTACTACAGGGTGTAATGAAATGTGGACTCTCGAATGAAACTTTGCTTGAGCACAAAGGAACACGCTGAGCGCTGAATCCTATTCTTCACGGTTATAATGAAATGTAGTCTCAAATGAAACGTTGCAATGTATAGTATTTAACTTTTCCTTTTTTGGTCCAGCAATGCTTAGTCCAAGACCCTAGATGACCTTACCACGTGGAGCGTATAACTTTGCGTTGGGCTCCAGCCTTTTTGCTTGAGCAATTTTTAATCCGAAACGTTACATGTATGTACGCCCATGGAGCGTATAACTATGCGTTGGGCTCTTCTCTTTTTGCTCGAGCTACATTTAGTTTGAAACGCAACATTTTATTACATTCATTTCATAAATCTTTACGTTTTCCAACACTATTGTCAACGTTTAGAGAAAAAAAATTTAACCAGAGGGTTCCCCCTTTGCCTCTTTTTCGAAAAAAAATTCAATGTACCAATTTGATTACTATACTTTTTTCAACAGAGTAGTTTCAGTGCGCCGCAGCCGCTTTTATTTTTCTTCAATTCGATTTAATGTAAGGGTTTAAAAAATACGAAAACATATTCAAGAAATGTCTGCACAAATAAGACTGAAAGTTTCCGTCATGTTGCCTAATCTACTGCCTCTATATTGGAGGCGAACAACATTTGTAAAGGAAATGTATCTCACATTGTTAGTGTTTCCATAGAACATGAATTAAAAATGACAAAAGTCAAACACCATTTTTTGCATGAAACAAAAAGATAAGAGGGATCGGATTACTTTGGACGCCACATTCAATGGAAATATGCCCTTAACGTCAAAACGGGCTTCTAATGTAAATCAATATTTTTGCATAAGCATTTAAGAAAGTTTCACTAATCCTAGTGGCCCCTTAAACTCTGGGAATAACCCTTTAAACTTAAATAACGTCAAACAAATTGGTTTTTCCTGTTTCTGCAAAAAAAAATACTTGTGCATAAGAACTGCATCAACCATACCCTACAACACAATTATTAAATTACAATCACTTCCTCGTGTGGTCACTGATTATTTGCTAATTTTTTTATCTTCTTGCTCTTTGACTTTGACTTTCGTTATTGCATTAAGGAAAGTTTTTACACAAAATCTTACTCTAAAGTCTTTTATTTTAGCAATTAATTTATGATTTCAGTGTGTAAACTTACCTGCAAAATGTTTGCTCTAAATATGTTAATCGTGTATGTGATTCTACTGGTGACGTTGCGGTTATATTGTGACCAAGATCGCCATCATATACAGGTTGTAAATCTAATTACTCTGTCGAAAATTTTTACTTCCCATTGAAAGTTTTTGGAGGTTTGACAATAGACAACTGCTGTGTTGAAACTCTTATGGTTGTATTGCATTTCTCCTCTTCCATTGATGACAGAGCTAGACGGGCAAAACTCTCTTGAGAATTTGACTTTTTAAACGTAGATTGGGTTGACGACTTGCCTGTCCCTATGAAGCTTATCAATTTACCAAAGTTGATGAACGTCTTCATTCGACGTGTTGCCTGGGATTTTAGTCAGAGTGATGCAAGTTCAAATATGTCGATGATAACTTACAGCAATAACCTCGATTCCATTCATCTAGAAGGTGAAATCGGAGGTAAAGTTTAATACTTTCCGAAAGACAGTATATTAAAAATTGAGGATGATCCCCACTCTCTGTACCAATATGTTGACGACGTATCGGAACTCAATCTTTATAAAACCATATTGAGCTTGAAGTCATTCGAGTGCAATAACATCTTTAAACTTACATTGTACAAGGTAGAGCTAGACAACTTTACGTTGTACGACGTTCTACAGAAGTACATAAATTTAGTTGAGTTAGAGGGGATGCCTCCAATTGAAGATGAAACTGACTCTAGCTCAATGGAAGCAATGAAAGTAAGAAAAGCTTATTATGTTCCATTTTGTTTTGTTTAAGTTAAAAATAATAGTATGGTCCCATTAAAAACCCAAGTAATAAAGTATTAAAAATATATATCTTCTCAGAGAAATTTGCTTAAAAATCGATTGAAAGTTTTAATTACACAAAAATTAGGTTTGTCAATTCTGAGTTTTTCTAAAACGACTGTCATTGAAAAAATGGCGGTAAACTTATATATGAGTTTAGCAGACATTTTTTTAACTTATTAAAATGCGCCTGTGCTAGACAGAAATTGATAATCTGAAATGGATTGGTACGGGGCAAATTTACGTATTATTTTGAAATTTTGTCTTTTAGTATTTGGAACGCCTGAACCTAAACCGGGTTCATATTTATTCCAGCCATATGATTCAAATCAAGAAGCTCAGGATACTAATACATTCTAATAGAGTTGTAGATATTTCAAACATTTCCGTTACATCGACATCACTGTCATCAGTGATACTTGTCAACGTCACTATTATCAATGGCTCGTTTGAGGAGATATTAAACAAAAAATCAGCCCTCCAAAATCTAAAACTTGTCTCATCGCAACTACCATTGGATTTGTCAATATTGATTGCCTCGGCTACAAAATTGGCCGAAATGTACTTTCGTGACGTAGATTTATTGTATTCAGCGTCCGTTGTCATCCCTTTTCAAAACGTTTCTAAACTAACACTTGCAAACTACAGCGTTCAAGCTTCGCTACTCGACAACTTTTCTGATCTGTTTAGAAATTTGACTTGGATAAATATTGAGTCGAAACTTGTAGATGGAAAGCTGGATCAAATACGAAATACTTCAGTAGGTCGCATAACATAATGGTCAAATATACTGGAAGGAGAAGGAACTAGACGTGTTTTTAAATACATTACATGTTTCACGGTACTTGGACCATGTTGACCTGACAAAAGTCAACGATCAATGGACCTTGAAATCAGTACGAACTGGATGGAGGCACAATACTTGGCTGAGGAATACCTTGCGTTATGCCTATGTGATAATCATCTTTACAATAGTCGTTTGTGGGTCAATCGGAAACGTATTAAGCTATTTTGTGTTGTTAAGGAGGGAAATGCGTGTACCAGCAAGCACTCCATTATTGTCATTGTGCTGCTGAAATTTGCTTGTACTTTTGTCATGTACTCCATCAATAATGTACAGCGCCGTTAACCTAGTGGTTATAAATTGGGAGTTCTCTTTATACTATGATGAGGTACACATATTTTGGATAAAATTGACCATAAATGAAGCAGTAACAGGAAGTCAATTGCGACGCGATAACTTGCTGCCGCTTTGCCTAACGGGTAATTACATCAATTTAATGTTACTAATTTGATGGTCATGTTTACACAATTAAGTTATTTATATTATTACTCTGTTGAAAAACAGAGTAATAAAATCGTCAGATGTCTGTCTGTTCGAAAAAACTTAAAGTACTGACTTTGGGCGAAGTAACTAAATTTAACATGAAGTCGTACGGCAGGAAGTTTAGCAAACGTTAAGCGTAGGATTTGCTTTTTTTTTCTCACAAACATCTTCAACTAGTCTCTTTGGATTTGTTTGTTGCTCTGTTGAAAAATAGAGTAATAAAATCGT
>JAQFYP010004104.1:0-10089 GCA_034694865.1 Bilobella braunerae
TCCGATGGACATTGAATTACTATTCTTTGAAACCCGTAGAAAACCGTTGAAATACTCAGACAAAAACCTTCCTTTTCTGGCTTAAATTACACTTTTCATTTCTACACTGGAATGTCTGTGGTGAACAATTAATTTCAACATTAATTTCAATTTGAATGAAATCGTTGTTGATTTTACAATTAAATGCTAATCAAACTGGCTTCAGATTCTGTACAAAGTGTCATCAAATATTTTTTAAAGTTTCTAGCTCATACTGCTATTACTTCGTTTTGACATTATTGTGGGGAAGATTCTGTAGAAGATTGTCCTTACAGTGTCGGTTTATTGGTGCATTTACTGAGCAAGAACTGTAAGTACATGGAAAAACTTTGGCATCATTTTTAAAAGATAATCACGAAGATATGCCTACCCAGATCCGAGAGAAGGATATTCTTACTTAATGTTAGGGCTGCTGCCTCTCCTCACTAGCCAGCCGGAAATAATAATAATCTAGGCAATAAGAATTTAAGCCTAAACAAAACCTAGACAAAACAAAAACCTTATGAACAATAATCTAGGCAGCATCTAAATCCAGGAAACGACGGTTAGGCATCGTTTTGATGAAGAAACGCTTGTTAAAAATTCAAATTAGGAGAGTTTTGCTAAAACAAAATAGGTCGACGTTCGCGGACGCGAGCAAAATCCGTATTGTTTAATTATTCAAGGTTTGACCTTTGACCTTCAAGGTTTCATGTGCTCACTCAAAACAATGGATTAAAACCCAAATCAAAATTTCAAAACCTAACCTTACTTTATACTTTTAGACTGAAATGATGACTGGCCTAGGTTATTGTTGCCTTGATTTTTATCCTGCCATGATTTCTTGTTTGAAAGGATTATTGTGGCCTGGAACTTTATTTAAACCAGATTTTTTTCCATTATTTATCCTAGATTATAGATTTTCTCCTAACAGTGGAGCATTCTATAGTAAAAAAGAACGTTACTTACAAATTTGTTAAGTAAAAAGTCACGTAATGTAAAAGCTAGTTAAAACAAGTAAACCAAGTGTTAAGTGTACAATTTTGTTCATTATGTCACAAGATAAATTTTTATTTCAAACATTTGCAAAGTTCAAATTCCAGCAAGTCGTCGAGAGTCGGCAAAGGGCCGTCGGGAGTTTCCATATGCTTTAAGATAAGCCTGTATGCGGAGCTCATTCCATATAGAACAACTGCCGACTTCCCAGTACAAGCAATTTTCAAGTCCACAAACTTGCAGGAGGTTCCAGCAGCACAGTACGAGGTGAAATTTTGATTATTTACTTCAAGGTTCCAGCAATCTGCGCCCTCTGGCAACACGCAAGTGCCACCTTCCAGTGACGACGGAACCAGGCAGCGACAACTTTCTTTCTCCTTGTCGCAAATCAAATTTTGTCTCGAGTCGCAGTAGGCAGAGCCATTGGCTCGAGCGATTATTTGGCGATAGTTGGGTTTAAGGAGTGGCGACGTTGTTAAAATTTCCCATTCACTTAATTCCTCAAACTTGGCAATGCGTACTGCTCTAAAAATGTCGAGTCTTTTGTCTTCAAGGGTCCAGTTGCAACGGTTTCCGTATTTAAGAGATTGAAGTTGTCCATAATTGCCTACATTTTTTTCAAGCTCCTCTACGTCAGCACTGGATAAAGCACGAATGCCATTGGGAATGGAGAGTGGAAGTGAAATGAGAAGACAGAGAAAAATAAATGTCCGTGTGGTAACCATCTTTCTGTTTTACACAAAAAAAAACAATTAGTTGCTCACATATTTTACACAATAAACAACTACTTAAATAAAATCCTAACGTACGCACGCGCGTACTTAGGGAACTAGCAGGTCAAAACGTACTGACAAATATTGAACGTTTAAAATAAAATGTTAAAATTCTAACTTTTAAACTAAGGTTCAGCATGTAGTTGTACATTTAATTAATATCTCTGTTAAGAAGGTTTGGATCTAACAGGCTTATATTCAAACTTAAAAAAATGTAAATTGTAAAAGTGCAACAAAAGTCAAAAGCGTATGATAGATTTGTAAATAATTTTTGATTATATTAAATGCAGGGAGAGAGATTTATTTGTTTGTGTGACTTGCAATAAATATTTGTTCTGCTAAAAAAATTACTTTACGTAATACGTAATTCACACAACGCTGCCATGCGCACACTAATTATTTAATAAGTTTAAAAGTTTACAAAGTTTAAACACAATTAGCTTGGAACTATAAATTGCTTAAAATTACCTTTCAGATTCAAGCAAATTCGTCAAGTTTCAATGACGGCAACTAACTGTATTTCAAAGTAAGAGATTTCCTACTCCAACACTCACTTGAATCGGACTAAAGCAGAAATAACAACATTTTCAAAGGCCTTGCATTCAATGCCAGGGTACAATATAAAAGTTAGGGAAAGGAAGCTACAGAGGATACTTAAAGAACCTTTTCCAATGTGATTTTGAAGGGCACGAAGGGTCATTCTGTCTTTTTTTGGCCTTTACCTGCGAAGATCCCGTCTCTAGTGCACCATTTGTGACTACAAAATTCCATTACATTACATAAAATTAAAAATTTCAGTTTAGAAGAAAAAAAATTCGGGTTAAATCTACTTAAGTCATTTTTTGCGTAAAACTAGAGCTGGGTGAAACAAATAGTTGATTAGTCGAGTCTTACAAAATAATTTTTGAAAATTATTACAGTACAGTTTTCGGATTTGCATCAATATCCAACTTCAAGAGAAAAAAAATCTAATTTCAAACTCTGCCAAGGGGACTTTTAAAAATTTAAAAAGGTCTGTTCAATTTTGGAATAACCTTGATGATAAAACGTTTGAAAACAAGTTAAGAGAATGATAAGACATGCTTAACAAAATGTTAGTACAAATGTAATGAATTTGAACAAAAACGTCATTCAAAAGTTTAAGGTGTATCATGTTTTTGTATCATTCTAATAGCAACTAGTTTACTTTAAATAGGCCTTGTACGTTAGTGGAGGCCCAAATATTATCCTGCACGATTGCTTAAGTAGACGTGAATAAAATAAAATGTGATATTAAATTTGTTTGTTACAAATTCAAGAAAGAAAGCGAGATTTATTCCTTAACAAGCAAAGAAACACGTCCTAAGAATCGGGTGAGTTTACTCCTGGATGCACAAGTCACAGCTTAATTGAAAGATGAATGATAGTAACGTAAAGAGGTTTTTACTACCGTCTGGTGACGGTCTCGCTGGTCAAAGCAAAAATTCCAAACTCAAACTTTTTGAAATGATAATTACAATTAACCAAATTTGAAAGAATTCAGTGTTAATAGATGTAAGCCCCAGAAGTGTATTGGCTTCATAGCAGCTAGAACCTCCCAATTGCATGTAAAACTAAGTTTCAAATACTTAGCTTTTATTAACTTTCAATCACAATAAACTATTTAAGAATTGCTTCAAACAAATTGGAGTTCATAGTTAGCGTTACTGTACTTCAGGACCCCCGATTGAATGTAAAACATTTCTATTCAAATAGTTAATTGTTGTTAACTGTTAATCACAAATAATGAATTGATTTTAAGCAACTCTGAATTCATTGCTAACCTTTATCTTACTTAACAACTTCCGATTACATGTAAAAATCCCAATTTCAAATGTTAATTGTTGTTAATCTGTAATAATTAAAGTCACAGTTAATTAGAATGAAATAAATTAGCCACCGGAACTTTGGTCGAAAAAACCCTGCAGCAATCTATACTTTGGTGGGCGAAGCACTGCAGCAAAGTATACTTCTGTGAATGAAACGTTTCAGCCACCGAAACTTCGGTGAGCGAAACCGTGCAGTAATAAATACTTCGATGGGTCAAAGGTTTCACCCACAAAACTTCGGTGGGTCAAACGTTTCAGTAACAAAAATTCGGTGAGGGAAACGTTTCAGCCACTGAAGCTTCGGGCTGACATAAGTGACAAGGCTGCCAAGAGGAAAATGCGATGCTTGGAGCAAAAAAACAAACAGTTTTTTGCCTGCCATGAAGCAGCGATATTCGATTTTTCTCTTTTTTCCGATTCCCCTACGATACATTTGAACAAAAAAAGCTTTTTCTTCACGGAAAACTACACAGTACGCATATACAGTGTATGAAATGCACAAAGCTACCCTTACAATGCTTTTAACCTCTGATACAATCCTCCCTTTGAGAATTTCATCACTTAAATGATTTTTAGGACAGTACTTTAAACAATACGATAAAAATTTATTGTTTGAAGGTTTTGCCTACATTTATTTTAGAACAATAGGTTTAACGACTTAACACTTTTAACGTAAATCTCTTTAGAGACCCGGCACTTATAAACCGACATACAATTTTTACCGTAAATCCCATTTTAGAGGCCCGGGTCCATTATATTGACATAACATGTATACCGTAAACCTCATATTAGAGGCCCGTCTACTGTTTAATGATATACCATTTTATCGTAAATCTCATGTTAGAGAACCGGCACCTATATATTCAAATGCCGTTTTTACCGTAAATCTCAGATTAGTGAGCCGGCACCTACATATTCACTTACCATTTTTACCGTAAATCTCATAACAAAGGCTCGGCACCTATTTAATAACACCGTAAATCTGACTTTTATATATTCAACAGAGTAAATTCAGGGCGCCGCAGCGCGTGTTTATATGTAATTAAATAAGAAAAAAACGTTTGTAAACTTTATGACTGAAACTAGCTTATTGCCAATTTGCAAAATATTGGAAAATGCAGATACATCTTACTAGAAATTTATTTCGTTGTGAAACTTAAGTTTTACCTTTGCTATTACCGAATACCATTAAAGTTATTGGACAAAACCCTTCTGCGTTTTCTGCTAAACGTTGAATTTCATGTCAACCAAAAGTCGAGGGATTGGCAAGAACTATTTTGTTTGCAGTTATTATCAAATTGAATTAATTCTTATTTGTTTCGTCAATTATATGCAAATCAAACTGGTAAATCAAATCCTCCACAAGGCAATTTAAATTATTTTGAAAAACCTAGAAAAATTCCTTTGGTTTAAACTTCTTAATGGGGGAATTTCATCAAGAAAAATTATTTTGCTATTTTATCGTGTATTTTGCCAAAAACTGCAAGTCCGTATGAATAAAAGCGATTTTTGGAAACCTCATGTGCAACAATGATATATTCAAGAAATTGAAGACAACAATGGAGTCAAATACATCTTTAAATACCCAAGTTCGTAGTCTGAGAGGTTAGGACCCTTGTCCTAGCTTGTGTAGGTGCCGAGATCTCGACAGCAGCACAAAAAAGTGAGCGGTGTAGTAGTGGTGAGTGGAAGCCTCGACGGTTCCGGTCGTGAAGGGTGGATTCGAGCCGGTATGCGAAAAACAGAAATCGGCCTTTAAATTTTTATAGCGACAAATGTGCTTTGTTGTTACGAGTTTAGAAATATCAACTTGGCTTATGGTATAAGCCACGTCAGTTTCAAATTTGAGTTTTCAACGGGTAAACATACTTCTCTGTTTCATATGAGAGGGTGGACGGAAATACGCAAGTGCAACTCTCAAAGGCTTTCTTTAATTTAGTCTTGATTTAGATCGGATAAGAAGACGGATAACGCCAGAGTCCACACGCCAGAGGCCAAAGGAATGTGGTAGGGAAGGACTTATTAGCATAGATGTTGTCATCTGTAGGGATGGGCACGTTTCGTTTTTGAAAACGAAACGAAAACCCGTTTCCGTTTCTAAATTAGAAACGGCCGTTTCCAATCTATCCAATCTATTGTTTCTTTACTCAACATGTCATATCCTTGTTCGCAAGATGTTATTTGGTTCCTTACTTTTAATAACATTGTAGTCTTTCACATTTTAACCGCGAGTTAAAAACATGAGTGGAACTCATGTTTCGCAACTTTTGGAAATGCATGACGTAGATGAATCTGCCGACATTTATGTCTGTCTTTCCGCTCTAAATATCAATTTCGCAAGCAACTAAACAATTCATTTCTTCCTTCAGCAAGTATGTACTTGAATCATTCTAAACCAAAATTAAACCCAAATTCCAACGTTATTTCTGATTTCCAATAATCACGAGTTTTAACGAACCCGATATTAACAAATTTTCCTACAAATACTCGCATGCGTAAGTTAAGAAATGTGCAAAAAATTCAGTCACCGCTCATCAGCTGTTAATTGCTACGCTCAACACCAGATTGTAAAAATCTCACGTTCCAATTCAAACACGTTGTTTAGTTTCGATCGTGTAGAAGACTAAAATCACCAAAACGTCATGCAAACAAAAACAGCAATAAAAATGAAGCTAAACTATGTGGCGAAATTACTAAGGCCCCAGAAATTTCCACTATCGAACAAAGTGTAAACACGCTGATGCTCATGATGGAGAGTTTCGTCGAACAGATGATTTCTGTCAAGGATGACACCCACATCTATTTATTTACAGTATTGAAAAGAGGCTGAAGGCATACGAAAGTGCTACTGCACTTGCAGAAGTCCGAATTTTCAGCTTGAGCAATCAGACAGCGACAAGAACCAAGTACTCTCTGCCCTTTTGTTTCCTTGAGGAAACGGAAACGGAAACGAAACGCCCATCCCTAGTCATCTGTCAGCTATAAATGGTCATCAGTTTTACCTATAGCCACTGGAGACTGGAAGAATAATGATTGTCGCTTCAAATAAAACAAGAAAATAAACGAAAAATTTGACTTTTGGATTTGGGGATCCAAATAACAATGATGAGTCTGAGGTCACTTTAGTCATTGATACCACTATAAAGAGCGTTCCATGCAAAACTAAAAAAATTTTTTTGAAAAGTCTGATTTTCAAATTTGGGGGTTATTTAGGGGGTCGACAAAATGAGAATGAAGTGCCAGACCACTGTAACCCATCTTCGAACTTGGCCTCACCCTTGAGTCTCACAAAATATTACAGCAAATAAAATAGAAAAATACTGTTCATGGAGAATGGTGCAACCAGAAAGACGATTCTTTCAAAGTATGTTGACGCCGAAAACAAGCGTCTCAAGTCTTAGTGTAAAACAATTTGTTTAGCGAAAGGGAGCGCCGAATTGATGATGATGATGATTTATTCGACACCCTGAGACTTTCGTCCATGGTGCCGTTGCAAAAAATCTCAAATAACATTTGTACATAATAACAAGGCTGGAGTCTGGTCTCTATAACATTTCACGACATAACAAAGTGTTTAAGTGGGTTTTAGAATAAAACATACATTAAATTATTCGCAAAGTTTCATAATTTGAATTTTTTTTGAAGTAACTAGATTCTATATAATTTAGAAGTCGACAAAATTTTTGATAAAATGTTTTCCAACGCCTTTTGTCCAGCTCTGTTTTTGCAGTTAGTATCCATTCAGCATAAAGATTTTTCATTCGATTCAATTCTTCATGAAGGGAACAAAATCCACTTGATCCATCGTCTCTGTGCTGGGCGAGGGTTGCTTTGAGAAACTCTTTTTCAGAATTTGTAATGGGATGAGTCACTGATTCACTGCTCTGCAAATTTGATAGTTTAGATGATGTGATCTCAAGTCTCGGAAAAGATTTGCGCTTCATAAATTCAGAATGCAAACTGGATGCAGAGTCTTCAACACTTGGAGGATTGATTTGCGCATTGCTAATTTCAGATTTCCTGATGACTAATTCTGTGCCCCTAAAGAACGCTTTTGTTCCCAGACACGGAGCGCCGAATTGAAGTGGTAAAAAGAGATTAGTAGGAAGAAGAGACAGGAGTCTGTCACGGTGACTCATCTCTTCTCTTTCTGTCTTGTAGAGTGAGTCCGTTAATTGTCAATTAAAGTAAAGTTAATTAGTCAGTTTTAGGTCATACAGTCAGATCCAATGAGTTATTTACAACCAATTAAAATAAACTAAGTAACGAAGGAATTGGAGTCTTGTGTCAGCGTCATTCGTCACTTCGTCTCCACGGCCCGTCACGGTGTCCATATCATCGCTCCTGAGCAGCTCGTTTATCATTGGGTGACGAGATGTTTTGGTCATAAAGCATCCGAGTAGTCAACCCAGGTTGACCTCGGGTCACACTTTATTTCAAGGTAGCTAATACGCCACTCAATTAATTAAAGTTCCACTGTCCTAGAACGGTTTAGCCAGTTGTTATATATTACTATTTATGGTTTACAACAATATTGTAACATTTTCACCATTATAGTCTCACGGCAAACTTTTCTTTGCCTAAAGCTTTGCAAATAGAAGTTTTTGTGAAAAATCTACTTTCAGGCTGGATTTAAAATTACGTCATCTTAATTAAATCGAAAAAGTTCGTTTAAATTTGTCATTTGACCCAAATCCGAACAGGTCCTCAACCTATGACAAAAGGTTGTCCATAGGCTTGCCAAATTTCAGATTAACCTTGGCGTACAATTGTGGCTGCCGTTTTCATGTTTGTATTTTGTTGTTATATGATGTTATAATTAAACAAATTTGCACATGAATCATAAGTAGAATTGCTTCAGAAACAAAACCAACTATATTGGTTTAAAAATTTTGATTGTTTTGAAAACCCTTCAAAAAAATTTATTATTGGAGATTTTTTTAGAAACAAGAAATATGTCTTGTCCTAAAACATGTCGTTATATATAATAACTTATATAAAAAAAACTATTTTTTATCTTTCTGTAGCTTTTCCAATTGTGTCACCATTCGAGGGGAGTAAGTTTAGCAATAAAATAATAGAAAAAAAAAGCTTTAAAATAATGTTGGAAATTTTTAAAAATTTTACAACTCTACAATTTTTAGTCAAATCTGCTCAATGCTTCCTTAGAAAAAAGGTCCTTTGCAAAGGTTGTTGCGGCGCTATTGGAGACGGGTAGAGATTCCTTCAGGACTTAGTCAGCGGCGTGTGGACATCTATTATTGATGTGTACTTCAAACATTTATGACACCTAATTCGTGTACGATTTGTGAATAAACCGTTGCGAACGCAGGTAACTGAGTAGCGTATTGTATTAACAATAATTTTACAAATAGTTAAACGTACACTTACTTGATTAAAACAAATCCAATTGTGGAAAAATTCCTGCCTGATATTTAGTTAGCGTTATTTAAGTTTCAGCAGGTCATTGGAATCATAATCCTATTTTGTTTCGTGCAAAATTATCAAAAACCTAAATTAATATTTTCTAAACCCTCATGTCATCCAACATTTTTGTCTGGATTTAGATCTCGAGAAGGAGGAGTAAATAAAATTTAACAGATTTTTTTATTTTCCTGTATTAGGATTATTTACTTACTTATTTTACTTGTGAAATTACTTACGCGTGAATTTTACTTTCGGTTTTTGCAGGGTCAAAGGTCAAAATTTAAAAAACCCTAAAGTTTGGGCTAGGGGCGGCATATTTTGTAAACAAATGAGGTGTTTGTAAATGGTTTGGTTTAGGGCCAAACCCCGGGAAAATCTTACTTCCGGTTTTTCTACGGTCAGAGATAATATTAAAGACCCGGTTTGTAATGGAGACCCGGTTTAGAATTCATTTGCAACATTAAAAACTTATTCAAAATTTTCGAATGAATTGGAAAAATTTGATTTAAAAATATCAAAACAAAGACTAGTTTCATCTGTAGAATTGACAGTTTAATGAAGAATCCATTTAGTTTTATTAAAAAATCTAAAAAAAAAAAACATTTTAATATAAAGTACATTTATACATTTATACTATATATATATTCACAAATACTCAGATCAGCAGGATCATTTGCCGTATTTGGAGAATCGGCATAAACTGGGAACCGACTAATATTTAAAATTTGGTCTGTTGCCCCAGGCTTATATTGGAACCAAGGTTCATCTTAGAACCGGATATATATTAGTACATTTGCGGTATTCGATCTTGAAAAAAAATTTTGCGGCTGTAATAGCCATGTTTTACATACAAATGAGGTTTTCACCGGTTTAAATTTAGGGTTAAACTTCGTGCAGAAATTATAATAATAAAAATAATAATTTCCATGGTCAAAGATAAAATTTTGCAATTAAAAAGGAGCGTTATTTGACATTCCCGCAGAGCGGATGATCAACATGAAGGGAAGGGTAGGGATATGGTAAGGATT
>JAQFYP010004105.1:0-10088 GCA_034694865.1 Bilobella braunerae
ATGGCACAAGAAAACGCATTTGAATTCGCCAAAAATTCAATTTTGTCAGAACCAATATTGGCACTCTTTCAACCTGGACTAGAAACCCACCTGAGTACAGACGCAAGCACAATTGGAATCGGAGCGACCCTAACCCAAGTCCACAATGGAATTGAAAGACCAGTAGCTTTTATCTCAAGGAGTTTGACACCGGCCGAGAGTCGATGGACAACCACAGAGTTAGAACTTCTGGCTATTGTCTATGCACTCAAGCAGCTACGCCAATACATTGATGGTCATCCCATAAAGATCTTCACTGACCACCACGCCCTATGCTGGATCATGAAGCAGAAGAATGAAGAAATCAGCCCAAAACTGACAAGAATGGCTCTCAAAATTTCAGAATTCCCAATCGAAGGAATATATTACATCAAAGGCGCATTGAACCACGTGCCTGACGCACTCTCTCGATGCCCATGCGCAGACGAGGCTCAACCCCCGCCAAAGGCAAAGAAATCTGAAAAAATTCTGGCAATCGAAGTGAACAGTTTAATTGCCGAGCAAAACGATGACCCAAACCTGCTGGCCATCATGGAGAAACAGTGGGATCGTAAAGTAAGCTCCAACCACCTTCATACAGAATTGTTATTTTGGCTATTTTGTCTTTTGGTGATTTACAAACTGAAAATGACTCAAAATCCAAGAACTCTTATATTGCTTGTTTTTACACTACTGCGATGGACATTTGCTTCCAAGGTAAACAAATCTAAATACTTCTATATAGCCGCTTTTCTACTAACAAACTTCAACATGATACTATATTGTAGTCAATTGTCAAGACTACATACAAGAATGTTGTTTACTACGGCTACGTAACTCCATGTAGTGACAAAGCTGCAGGCCGATCTGGCGAGTAGTAAGTCATCTAGTTATGTTTTCGTAAAACAAAGATTTTCGTTAAAAAACATTTAAAATTCACGGCTTGCTTAGTTTATTAATTTACTCTCATAAATATGAAATTACTCTGCATAAATATGCTACGTTCTCTTGCTGTTTTTAAATTTTCTCATGTATTGTTAGTTATTTTCAACATAGTAAGCAACGTGACCATTACAAGGCATTTTGAAAACTTAATTTTTTTAATTAATTGCATTTTTTGGTCAAATTGCGAACACTTCGGCAAGCCTTTACTTAGAAAATCTGCTATTGTATTTAATTTTTTTTTAACTAGTCTTGAAGCAAACATGAAAGAGTCATACCTCAACCTCGGTAAGAATGAACCACGCAATACAGAAAACCATCCTCGAGAAATTCGTTTTACAGGTTTAAAATCAGTTGATTTGCAACATTCCGCCTTAGCCTTAGCATTGGAAAAAGGCGCAGAGATCAATTTTGACCCTGAAAATTGCAATTGGACACCAATTTTAATTGCAAATGTAATTAACATGTATGGAGGAGATAAGGCAGGGTTGGTGTATATTACGCCTAAGGTAACCACTATTTGAACCAAGCTACTTTATCAGCTTTAAACAATGCTATGCTGACAGAAAATGGCAATTTAACTGTTAAACTGGGAATGGGTTGACAAAATAAGCTTTGGAAAAAGTTTCCAAAAGCAGAACGCAGTGTACTTTAAGAATTTTTGATAAATGTTTATGATAAATTTTTATAGGAGGTTCTGATAGACATTATGATAATGAATAAAGCAAGTGGACCAATAAAGAACCGATCCACAACGCAGCAGAAAGGAAGACTTTTCAAATACCTCACTGCAAGTGACAATGATCCGGTTTTGAGTGATCTTATTGGTTGGAGTGGGCCGGTTATGTAAGAAATCGTTTTACTTGCAAACTTAATTTTTTTTGCAAAATTTTTAGCAAATTTTAGCTACTGTAAACTAACTACAATATAAAAGTTTCAATGTACTTTCCAGTTGCCGCAAGAACTGTAAAATTGCTAGTTTCCTAAGTTTGAAGAAACTTTTAGCCCAACTTACTAACCAACACACAACCGTCAACCATACTTACAAACAGCCCATATACCATTACGGGCTGTTTGTACCAAATTACTTTTTAGCAACTTTCACCTTTTTCTTTTTTACTATAATTTCAAAATACCTGAGTATTCACAATCTATAAATCATGGTGATTAAAACTTAAGCCAAACTTCAATTATAGGTTTGATTAGTTGAGCATTGCAAACTAAATTTGAATCTTTAACCTTTTACATTTTTAGCATAAATTTGCTTTAAAAAACGTCGTTGTTTTAAAAGATACAATAAATAGTAACAACAATAAAACAATAAAACGTAAGGTAAATATTACGGGTATGCTGGAGCGAATTCTAACTTTAAAGTTGTTAAAACGTCAATTTGTTTACCTGCAGGTTAGAATGGGAAAATCTTCCAAAATTTGAATTGCAGAGTTGTTTTGGTGAAGTGGCGCAAATCCACTTGTTTGTTCGAAAACAAACAAAAAATAAAAAGGCGGAATGGTCTCGCCTTATCGGAAGCGGGAAATTTATAGGAACCGGGAAAAAAGTCATTGGCACGGTTTTTCGAGATGAGGTAATCAATGTTGTTGAAACTAATATACAAATAGTTAACAGCAAGTTTATGTAAAACTTAAATTTGCAAAAACAAGGTTTTTGTTTCAGAGCAATCTTAAATAAATAATATACTCTTACGTAAACACTAACCTTCCTTCAGCCATTCGTAATCGTAAACAAAATTTGGCAGACAAGGCAAATTGATTTGTCAGAACCCTAGTTAAACAAATATCAACTTAAGAAATTCTAAAAGTTTTCATGATGCATATGCAAAACAATAATTATGATTTGTAAGGCATTTTTCTGGATACAAGTAGAAGAAACGAAATCAAAGCTGCTGTTGAGAGCAACCGTTGATGAAATAAATCGGTACTAGAATAACACAAAATGAAAATCGGTATAATCACAATTTCAAAATTTTTTATTTTTAGGATTATAACAGTACAAAACACACAGTGTTGCCAAGAGTGCTTCCCAGAAAAGTCGGCTAAATTGCTGTTATCCAGAAACAAAATTGATTGGAAGAAAATATTGGTCGAAGAATATTCTAAACACGAATTTGGAATCAATCGTTTGTTTCTCGATTTTACACCTGATTCTTGGTTGTGCTATTCGCTCAGGAAACCAACCGTAGAGAAGGAGTTTACAGCTATACCTTACGACTATATTGCTTAGTTCTTTACGTATGGACCTTGTTGTGTTGTTTTCACAGTGAATCAGTCGCACAAACATACGTTTAAATTTACGGTTATATTACGGAACTAGAATTATACTTGGTTTTGGGAACCACGTTCATTATTATAATGAGTGAAATATGCCAATAAATATTATAAATACTCTTGCACAGCCGAAAGGTTGGCATGTTATTCAATTACTAGAGAAACAGACCCGTCCTAGCACAGGGTTGCCCTATAGTTAATTTTTTTAATTCAATTTTAGTTATTTACTTCAAAAAAATTAAAATAAAGTCGATGCCCAATCTGGAAAACTGGTGAGTGTTTGTGCGACCAAGACAAGGAAGGACTCTTCTTAATTTTCTTCAGGTAATTCTTCATCAATTAAATTGTCAATGTTTCTTTGCACTTTAGTAGCCAAGGCCTTATATTTAGTTGATTTCGGAGGGTGTTGGGTTACTCCAACTTCAGAAACTGTCCCCAATTTTTGCAACTGTCACACAGTGCTTTTGGAAAATGTTGGTTTTAAAGTTAATGCTCCTGTAACAAAGTTGCGAGGTGTAGAGTTTAAAGACATTGTAGTGGTGAGACTTTCTTCTACTACATCCAATACTACCTACAACCGTATTTGTTGCAATAGGTAGCGACTGGCTGTGAACAAAACAACTTTGTCAAATATTTCTCGCTCTCCATGCACCTTCAAGGGCATACTGCCAGTCGGCAGAATGGATCAAATGGCTAATAGAACTGGCGATATTTCAAAATGCTTCACTCTAGCCTCATGAGTACATGTACCATATATGAGCAACTTCATACAACAAACCATTCATTTCTCGTGGAGATGTCAACTCAGGGAGGTCAGATATTATTGTCTCGTCTCCCAACTTTTGAGCTCTACCTTGATGCTTTTGTGCTAATGACAAAAGTTGCACATCCATGTAATCAACAACGCACTTACATGAAGGACTTTTCTTTAAGTTTGACGTACTTCTTATTCTAACCAGTTTTAAGCAAATCTCAACTACGCAAAGCTTTCACTGAAATTTCGGTTATTTTCGAAACGCAAATCATACACACTCATTCTGCAGGAGTGTCGTACAGGAATATTTACGCTCTGGAGAGTGTTAGCTTAGATTTCCTCACTTGCAGCGGCTGGCACTCTTACATGTCATTCGAGGCCATTGCACGGCCGTTTCCATCTGAACTTTGGTTAGTTTTGTGTGGTACTATGTTTGCGGTGTTCTTGTACGTTGTCCTGCGCCGCCGCTCACTGAAGGACGATTACCACTTTCTTGTACTAAAGACTCTAATTGAACAAGATTTGAATATTTCAGGCGCCGTACTATCAAACCCTGGCTTTTGGTGGTTGTTGGCAATATTTCTATTGATGCCAATAATTGTCAGAAATCTGTATCGCGGAGAGTTGCCATCACAGTTAACAATCCCTCTACATCGCACAAGACTCAAATCAGTGAACGATTCAATTCCGAACAATATCATTTTATTGCCGCTGGATATATCGTTTGTTCCACATGCGATTAATTGGGATAAAACAGAACTACCTTCACAACATAAGTGGTTTCATGCCAACGATTACGCTGGAGCAAGGAATCGAATAATACGTGCAATAAATTCGCAGCTAGATTAAACTTCCTTTATGTTGAACAGCAAAGTTGATTTAATAAGATACTTAAGGTGAAAATTTCCAAAACTTTTTCACTGCTTGACCCTCGTTTTGGACAGACCGTTTAATATGAGCAGATCAAAATTTTATGAGGAGCTGCTAAAATGCAATGACTCCATCTTTGTGAAAGAGAAATTTTTTGTGGACAAAACGTTTTTGAACATCCTACATAGGAGTCCGGAAACAATTGAAGATACGTGTTACGGAGATGACAAATACATGACGCGGAGGAACTACTGGTCGTCAAGAGCATTGAGTTTTGATCGCCTAACCTTTCTATATACCAGATTTCAGTGGATTTTCCAGTCGGGAATTTTGTCACCGATTGTTCACGATTGCGACAAATAATGCACACAACATAAGTGTAAGGGCTCCGGGTGCTCGGAACCATTACGAGCAAAAGAACAAGTATCCAAAAAAAAAGGTTAATATGAAGAGCCGACTGCTGCTGGGTGCATTTACAATATATGCAATTTTAATTTTAAATTACATCTGTGCGTATCTCATGGAGCTGATGTTTAACTGGTTAACACTAGTAACCCTTCTAATTACCAATTACTTTGTCATACATTTGTGATATTATTTTTTGTTCAATTTTTACAACACTAAAATCGAGAACAAAAGGTTAATGTTTCAGTGTAACGTGTAGGCAGAAAATGAAATAAACGTGTCCAAATTTTAGACGATGTAAGTCAAAAGCTTTGATGTAAAGCTGGTGGTCCAATACTCCAACAAAAATTGGAGTTGAACGCACTGCGCTAATGAGTTACTAATATTTTGCACTTCAATCAATTCAATCAATTGGAAATTCTCTCATAAGTCTTTGTTTGATGTTAAGCATGTCCGGCTCAATTCAAAACTGCAGCATGAAATCTCTTGCAATCTTAGGAACGTCCCGTTTAAGGAATCAACCACGGTTATATTGGACTGGGAATGCTCAAGCTTCAGTGCAAGCATCGACACAAAGCTGGTTCAAATTCCGTTCAGAAATTATGGAAACGGCTCAAACGATTTTGTACCAGTTTGCTTTTCAGTTTTATAGACCTTTGGAACCGTTTCCTCGGAGAAACCAAACCGAAACTATAAACGGAATCTATGTAATTATTGTAATGCCTTATGTAATTAAATTCTAAGAGTCTGTGGTTTACCATTATGATGTTTTATTATTGTAAATGGAATTGAAGTTGTTGGTTTGATTTTTTTTTATTGAAACGACCTTGATTCCATTAGAATCAAGGTCGTGTATTTTGACTGGCATAAACTGAAGTATAAATACAGTAAATAAAAAGCCTTGACGATTTCAATAGTTCAGTAGTTATCATCGATTAAGCATATCAATTTGAACAGTATACAAAGTTATCATAGCTATATGAGCCTTTGAAAGGAAATCTAAAATATTATTCAATAGCTGGAATTTGGCAGTGTTTAAGCGTAAATGGTCTTTTGTACGCTGCGGTCCGTGTTTTTTATTTGGAGGGACTACTCAAATTTTAACAAGTACGACACGTTTCCACAAATATCCTGCTGTCGAATAATGCGCTTGAAAAACCCTCGCATCAAAATACATGCGTTAGCTAGAAATCGATGTACAAAATTTGAAATTCTATATGAAAACATTACATATAAGGTAACATGTTGCACTGGTTGCGTAGAAGGAAAAAACGTCAAGTAGTTGAAGCTCATTGAATGCCTTCACAGGTGAAATTTCAGTCAGCAAAATGATTTTACAAGATAAATATGTTACTAAAAATAGAAATTTGTTGAACAATTGAACAATTCAAGCCGCAAGCGGCAAAAACCTGGAATTTATTCCCATTATTCGAAATAGGAACAATTGTTGAGTACAAAAAAAATTATTCATTTTTCTAAACCTTTCAAGAGGTTTTGGAAAGGAAACATCAAATATTTAGGCAATAGGAAGCTTACAATATTGAGGCAAAAGAAATAATGTTAATATTCATGTATCAATTAGGAACAGGCAACGCCAGCTGAAACACGATTTGTTTAATTAAAAATTTTTTTAAGCAATGTAATTTGAACTAGTTTCGTTTTGAAACACGGAATCATTGTTTGCTCCTTTAACCAAAGTTTCCATTTAGAAATAGAAACAATAAGAGCCAATCAAATAGTGAACCAACTTTTATTTAAATAGTAAAATGATAGTTTCTACACAGTATTGGCACAAAGTATTCACTGCTGTATGTTTCATTGGATTTAGCAAAGCTCAGGTTACCCCGAATTCCAAAACCCTGAAAAATTTTCATAACTTTATGCACTGTCAACTAGTTGTCTATAATGCTGTTGACTCTGAAACAAACTCTCCAGCTAAAACATTGTTGGATGAGCTTACGAAGCATCCTGTGGTGAGAGGTGGATACGGAAATGCCAACTTTACTGCAACATTTCCTGTGCTAAGAGATGATTGGTTGCGGAAAACGAAGACTTGCCAAGTACTGGTGAATGTTGATTTACCTTTAGAATTGTACTGTCAGTCGGGCGAATATATAAATTTGCTACTAGAAGTGCAAAATTCGCAAGTCGCCGCACCCAAATATGGCCTACACGTCTACCATATATGGGCAACGTCATACAACAAGCCATTGGGTTATATTCTACCTCAGCATCAGTTGTCGAGATGTTTGTTTGATCCGAGAGCGCAACGATCTATATTGAGTATTCCGACTTTTGAACTCCGTCTCTACCCCGCACATGTCCAGATAATTACTAAAGTTGTACATCCTTGTATCCAGCAACTCAATTATGTCAACAACTTTTTCCTATCATCAAAGAATTTCTTGAGCAACTTCCGTTTGATCTTAGATACGGAAATACTCGAAGTTGTGCGTTCGGGATGCACCATCAAATGGTCATTTATAGACCAGAGAGGAATGCGTACTGCAAGTTCTGTTCAAACCGGTACAAAATTTGTAACAAAGTCAATTACTCTGGGAGGACTTCATTTGTACCACAACGCAGTGCTGGAAATATTGAAAGCTTTCAATTTTGGTGACAAGGTTATGAGTAAAAGTATGTACAAAATTGGCTCAGAAACAGAATTCTGGCCACATTCGATTCGCTCCGAAACCAGTATGTCTCCGCCAAATACTATTTTGTACGAAAACGTGTACGCCCTAGAAGATGTAAGCTTAAATTTTATTACATGCAGTGGATGGCAATCATACATGTCGTTTGAAGCTTTTACACAACCGTTTCCCGCAGACCTTTGGCTAACGCTATTTTGCACAATGATCGCATCTACACTTTTCTTGTACATTGTTTCACGTGGCATTTCTCTGAAGGACAGCTGCCAATTTTTTGTTCTGCAAACCTTAATTGAACAAAACTTAAATTTTTCAAGCCACCTCTTAGCTTCCAATGGCTTTCGTACCTTCTTGGCAACATTTCTCCTGATGTGCTCAATTATTACAAATTTGTATCGCGGAGAGTTGACATCAGAACTAACAATGCCGTTACAGCGTACAAGGCTAAAAACTGTAAATGAATCTATTTCAAAGTTTAGGATTCTGTTGCCAATGAACGTGGCATTCGTGACAACAAATTTGGGCAAGCCATTAGAACAATTGACATTGGAGGAGAAGTTACCGTATATTTGTAACGAGATGGTGGCGATTAATTCTTTTGCTCGAGAACTTCACTCTAAACTTATAGCACTAGGTTATTCGGATATATACGATGTGTTGAGCTTCGAAAAATTATTTCCAAGACTATTGAACAGTTTGACACCGATTGTGGACAGACCGCTCAGTACAAGCCGTTCAGAATTCTTTAGCGAGATGCTAAAGTGTAACGATACCATATTTGTCGAGGAAAAGCATGTTTTGGACAAAACGTTTTTGAAGATACTTCAGCAACAGTCAGATACGATTGAAGACGTTTATTACGGTGAAGATAGGTTTTTGATGCACAAAAATTTCTGGGCGACGGGTGTGCTGTATTTTGATCGACTGAATTTCTTGCATTTCAGGTTTCAAGGAATGTTCCAGTCAGGAATTTGGAAGCGATTGTACGTTAATGCTAGAAATGACGCAAATAATATAACTGTCAATGCTCAACTTATGTTGAGCCAGTATAAGCATAGAAGCAAGTATCCAAAGAAAGTTAACATAAAAAGTGGGCTACTACTGGGTGCATTCACAATATATGCCAGTTTAGTGTCTGTGAGTATTTGTGTCAGTTTGCTGGAGCATGTAATACAGTGGTTAATTTCTGTTACACATTTAATTTATTACTCATTCTATTTGAAGTAGTATAATTTCACAGTAGTTTTAAAATAATTTTTCTGTAATTTCCTAACAGTATTGATTCTTTCAATTTGAATTCACTGTAAGAAAGGGGAAATTAGTAACAATAATAGTTAACTAGTACAGAATTAGTAGTATTAATTTTATGAGTTTTATTCTTTGTAAATTTTACAAAACCGAAGTCAGGTTGGTTTTTGTTACATTCAAGTATTAAGCATCAAATTCTACGTTATTGCGGTTTTATTAAAAAAAAATTAATCAAAATATTTCCTTGGGAACATTTTATTAATACTTTATAATATATATAATAATATAATTAATGCATATTAGTTTGGAAGTCATTTGTTTTGCGAAATTATTGTTTTAATGTGTAATTACTACTGACGGAAGTATCAAAACTAACAATAAGACAATTAATATGGTGAATGCGAACAATGACATTGTTTCTCTTTTTGAATTTTACAGTATATGTTTAAGGGCTTAAGGATAAACGCTTCTTTACGCCATTAGCTGACGTTGGGAGGACTATAAAATTATAAATTAATATATTCTTGGAATTTTTCAAAACATGAACAATGGTAACCTTGAAATCGAATTTTGAATTAAAAACGCTAAATTACCCCAGATAAATTGAGGTTCCATGTCATTAGCTCAAAAGAAAGAGCTCAAAAGCAATGACGTCAAAAACAAAGACGTCTAAACAAAGAGCTCAAAAGGAAAATGAAGTCAAAAACAAAAACGTCTAAACAAAGAGCTCAAAAGTAAAAAGAGGTAGAAAATAATGACATCAAAAACTATATTGACTACAATATAAGGAGCTAAAAGTATTCCTTAAAACTAACTTATAATTTAAAATTTGAGTAAAAAAAAATTAAACGTTCAAATAATTCTTTTTCAACGAAACTGGATTCAAGAGACATATAATACTATTTGTCTATGTAC
>JAQFYP010004106.1:0-10086 GCA_034694865.1 Bilobella braunerae
AAACAACAAACAAAAATGGCATTTCTAACCAAAAACAAGGGTTTTACCCTAAAACAATGTAAATGGCTGTTCCCGCCGAAAACATTCTCGATATACCCAGCCAGGTGATCAGTCTAAACAGAGCTTGATCGCACTTGATCACGAATTTTTTAACGCGACCGATTAAAAACGTGATATAAAACCTTTTATATAGGTTAGTTATATCACGTTTAATTTTTTTTAGATAAGATATGTGTGATACTTGGAGGTACTACTACATGCAAGACTCCCTACCTCTACCTCCATGTTTTCAAAATATTTCAGAATTCCTCCCTAAGCATCATGCTGCCAAATTTTATATAGATTTTGAGCAAAACATTCCATAGAAGAGGAGCCCACGTGAGTAAATTACCTCCTGACTCCCAGCCATAAGACGGTATTGCTCATTTCGTTTTGATTTTGCGTACTCATGAAATAGAGCAATATTTTCTTCCGTGTCAACAATTCCAATACTTTTACGACCTTTAGTAGCATTGAGCATTATTGCAAAACGTTTTTCCATTGTAAGTTCATTCTTTATAAAATTAAGAAATATTGCATGCTTAAATTCTTTTAGTTTCTATTGGTACAATGGCGTTAAATTTGTTGCTGCGATGGTTGTGGTCGACTTTATACCGATGGAAGCTGTCTACTGAATTCTTGTCGCAATAGATAAAAGTAAAGTAATAAATTTCTTGTTTCGTGTATAAAGATCTTCTCCTCTAATAATCTAGCAATTAAAAAAAAAAGTTAACATGCGGAGCTTGATTGGTGACAACGCTGGTTGCAAAAAATGTCTGATTTCGGCGACCAGATCATGCGTGTTGTCATAGGCTATTGTAAAAGCCGAAATGTAGAAGGCATTACTATCACCACTATAAAAATTAAATACGTTTTACTCACTAAAAGCAGAAACAAAATCATTGTTAGCTAGAAATGTAAAACCACTAGTTCCATTAAATAAATAGTAAGCCTGCTTTAACGGTGTTGGAGCAATAAAGTCGGTTGAGAGTATTCCCCTGTAGGCATTTAAGAGTATGAGGGTTGTACCCACCCAAAAGAAAGAGAGGCCCTTTGTTAGATTAGAAATACTGAAATGAATATATGCTAACTTGGGAATGCTAGAGAGTATTTGCTCAACAAGGGTGGCTAGGTTGTAGGCGACGAAATGCATATATAGCCTTCAATAGAGTAAAGTCGAGCTGTTATGTGCAGGTAGAGTTGATTGGGCCGATGCTCCTAGGAGCAAGATTTTTATGGGAAGAACCAGTACGGTGAAAATAAGAATACAGGTCCATGAAAAGGTCTTACTTGGTTTTGAATCTAGGTGTTTTGCACACCGTCGATTGTATCAATTTTATATTTCTGTTCATTTGAAAGTATTAGGTAGGACGAAGGTAGAAATACTGGTTGACGAGGCCAGGGCCAGGTAAATGGTGAGAGTTGACAATCGCTGCTAAAATTGTTTTGAAACGCTTCGGATATAAGTAATGTCTTGACGTATTTATTTTTAAGTTTCTCCAAAGAATACAAAGTTAACAATACGGACGTTCGATTTTGTTTCATTATTATTCAAACTATTATAAAAAAAAAAAAATTTTAAATTTAATTTTGTTCATTTTAACTTTTTGAAAATTTTAGTTTGCTTACTATTTATGTATCTATTATATCTCACCTCCGCTAACTCCTTTCATCCAACACAGGATTCCAGTCGGAGTAACGACCGAATGCAACATTGTGTTTTCTACCGCGATTCTCACGTTCTTTGGACTTATTGCCCTATTGTTTTGAATACTTCTTGTCTCTGTGAATTGGCAATTTCCGTTAGCCGTTTCAAGGATACTTGCCAGTATCGTCAAGCGATATCACGACTATTATTGTTTGAAACATATAGTGGACCATGTGAACCCCTAAAGGGTCACACTGTGAATTACTCTCTTGTGCGACCAAATACCCGTACCGTTGGTACCCGTAGTACATAAAAGTAATGTTTTGTGTGTAATGTTCTTCGACCTTCTTTATCGTTTCCAGTAAATTTTGATTGAAAGAAAGTGAAGTAAACATCAAAAGGTCTCAATTTTAAGTTATTGTACAATAATAAAACTAGCAAAACAGGTTATTAAGTACTTTTTACTTTCAGAACCAAATATATGAATCATTTTGGTTGGGCGGTTAAAATACTAACCTTAAAATTTGACAATTTCCAATGGACATGCGTAAAAATACTTGCAATCACAAATACAGTTAACTTACAATCAAATTGTTCGTTAACTAATGACTGGAAGTGTGCAGATAGAGACGGTTGCTTTTTCTGGTAAGATACAACTGGAAGTAAGATGTACGCAAGAATCTAAAACGTTTTAATATAAGTCATATTTTAAGTTTAACAGTTTATAAATAACAGTCGTGATCTTTACTAACTTGAATTTTGAAGTGTTCATTGAAGTACAATTACTACAAAATGATACAGTTGAATTGAGGATGATATCCAAAACTCTAGAAATATATAATCTCAACTGTTGCTAATATAAATGTTTGAACACACGATTTTCAAAATTTGTTTTATTTAATCACGCGATGTCAATACGCATTATATATTTACGATTCCTAACATTATGCATTTTATTATATTACCTCACAACCTGATGCATAATTTTAGAATCACAACTATGAGATTGATTGGAAAGTTTACAATTTCTATTTGTTATAAAATATTTTGAACTGTACATGCCATGAGAATGGACTTTTAAATAAAATAGTTAAAAATTAATTGCTTAACAAAATTTCATAACCATGTCTGTCAAGGGTGATTTAAAAATATTTTAATACTTATTCTTAACCATTTTATTTATGAAGGCGCGCAACTGGAACCACACTATTAAATTTTCTAAATTGCTTTAAGCATCCCATTTTAGACAACATTGGGATTTTGGAGGCAAAAACAATGGTAAATAAAAGCTTTGCGAAGTGCATTGAATTGTCTGCTACATCTTATTTAATAAATTTAAGCACTATTGTCAAAAAGTATTAATTAGATGATAAAAATTATGACGATTTTTGCATCCATGCTACTGGGTATCGTAGCTCAATTTTTTACGAGCTACGTGTGGAGGATTTTTTAATAAACATTTTAATTTATAAAAGATATGGAGTTTTTACACTAAGAAAATGAAAATATATTTCAAGGTGCAAGGTTGAAGTGAACAAAATTAAACTTGCATTTACATCTGGTGTTTTGGTACAAGAAGTAATTATTCACGTATTTTATTTTTTAGTTTTGTCTCCATCATTTTTTCTACAATGACACAAATGGTTAAATAGTTATACTAATATAGATGAAAAGATATGTAAATTTTAAAATTAAGCATTTCCGGCTAGAAATCAAAACAACTTTAGCGTGACGCTGCATTCGCCGCCATAGTTAATACTAAATACTAGCTAAGTTTTATAAAATGTTTAATAGAAATTTAGCCTGTTTTCTGGAGGATCATTTATTGTTACACGAAATTTATCAGTTACAACTTCTAACATTGTGTCATTAAAGTATTTGTCACATTAACAACATAAATAATTGCATACTCTACACTATAATATTTAGACAATAGTATTTTATGCACACAACTTTATAACAGATTGTCATGTTTTAGAATAAATTGTGAATAAACTCCGATTCTTTAAGCTCCACATTAATTTCAAAGCAAAGGAAGCCACATTCATTGTTGGTGAAATTAGATATTTGCACACTTTTCAAAACAAAGAACTTCAATTTTGCAAAATTTCGAAAGGATTGGTTTTTAAATCTTGCTAGAATAGGCGATGTAATTTGAAGTTTCAAATGTTTGAAAAAAAAAGCGAAGATAACTTTTAAATTGGAACTTTTTATTTTATTTAATATATTATTGGCAAAGTTTTACGAATGCGAGTAATCAAAATTGAACTAATACGAACATTACTGGGCCTTTGCTCTACCTGAGATTTGGAGAATGAAATTTTTATTAAAAATATGAAGTATTGGAAATGTAGCTATTTGTTGTGGGGCCTAAAATTTCCAAACTAATTTGTAGTGAGATGCAGCTGATAACATTTCGAAATCATAAATGAAATTACAAACATAACAGCTTAATAGTAGCTTCGGACAAAATTGCAAAGAACTTAATTCCACTCGAATGATCAAATTTAGAAATTGTATACTGCTTAATTTGAATTCGTTTTGCTGAGTTTAGCCAGCAATGTATAAAGTATCGACAATCCGTATCCTCCACAAATGATTGGTGAAAACAAATTTCAGGATTTGCTGACCACTGATGTAAAAGTTTGACTGAAGTCTGGTACACATTTCCAAAACCCATTTGTCCTTTGACCAAATTATCAGTCCCCGTCATAGTCAAAATAGTGCAAAATATCCAAACTCCAAATGGCATTTGCCTTTTGAATATTAAAGCTCCAACGTTAGCAGCCGTCTGTATGCAAAGCGCCGAAACCCGATGACAAAAGATGAGAATAGCGTTTGCATCATTAAATAAGTTGCAGCAAATTTGCAGTTGACGATACATTTTGTGCTGAAATATTTGGTGTATTTCCATTTCTATTTCACTGGTATTTGCTATTATGTCCTCAAAAATAGCTTCACTTCTATAAAAATTACTTTAGTTAGTTACAATTCAAGTATCAACTTAAAAATTCAAATCATTGTTGGCATACACATTGGAAATTATATAATACCTGAACTTTACTAGCCAATATGTCATTGCCCCGCTCATTGTAACCCATAAAAGCTCCAGTGTTATGCAGTTGTACCAAGCTTTGAACATCATAAATGCTTCAAACAATGTTAGAAACACAAAGAACAATCCGCGGACCACAAAATTCAAGTTTTTAACATACTGGCAAACTGATGGGTACAGAAATTGTGGCATGTATGGAATTTGCCAGTGGAGTAGTGCTGTACACAAAGGAATGCCAAATACGGCTACTTTAGAAGCTTTGACTATTGGTGTAATATGAGGCATCATTTCTTCTTTAGTTTGCATGTAGATATTGGTGTTTGCCAGAAAAAATTTGCTTATTATTTCAAATGCAGCTAGAAAGTTATCCAGATGCCAAATCCAGATAATGTCAGAGATTACGGCTATTGCAGAAACACTTGTGAAGAATACTAGCAGTACTAATTGTGCTCTTTCTCCAGATAGATATATTTTAATGAGCTGACAGATGAGGTAAATATATTTAAGTAGGAGGAAAATAGCAGACGTATAATATTGAAAATTTTGGATTCTGGAATTTACAGTAATAAATATTTGGGATTCGTGGTCCCAACGGAACGATTTAAAACGGAAATATTTGTCTAGATTGAAATACTCCGTAAACTCGTTTAGTGATTGTCCACTTAACATTCCATAACAATTCATTGTGTTCTCAGTGCTCAATTTTGAAAGTTGCAGATGCGTTTAACACTGGCGTGTTCTATTTAGACAAATTAAGTGGAATTGGTTTTGCCCTAGTTTTTCCAACTTTTGTTTAGTATGCACACTGCCTTAATATCATATGAAATAAATTATGACTTTGGCAAATGATGAATATAATCAAATATGTCCTTGCACTGTCGCTTTGTTTGTCGGGATACAGTTTTTAGTTTAATTTTCTCGCCTTTTATCAAACACAAATTAGGAATTCTGCATACCTTGTGTTGAAATTTGTTGATCTATTGTGTTATTCATGCTACGACAAGAACTGTATTTCAGAACTGTAATACAGAGCTTTTATGTTAAATAAAGTATAAATAAGTACAATTTTTTTAGAGACAAAATCAACGTAAGGAAATTTGGGCCTTCAAGAAACAATCTTGATTTTATGGAATGGTAGCCGTAAATGCTTTTTTTACTTTTTCAAACTAATACTTAAACATTTGCTTTTTAATTATGTGTAGCCTAAAAATCCTACTGCCCTATGACAACGGAACCTTGAGGTACGCCTTGGAATTTTACAACTCTCAGTTACCATTACTTGGTTGCTACTGGGAAATAATGTTATTAAAAGCAAAACAGCAGCCCAAGAATTTAAATAAATTTAAGTTCTATCAAGGTGACCCAATAATTGACCCCCGTCTTGGGGCAGGTATGTTACGCTAGTTATGGTACGCTGCGCTCCTTTTTTTGAATACTTTCCGGTTTTGTTTAACATAATTGCCCTTAATTAGCTATTAGTCGATGCGGTGAGGAAATGTTTTTGCGTGGGTATCAATGAAAGCAATAACCACGGCTTTTATTTTTTGACAGTATTTTTTAAGATAAATTAAATTTGTTTATTTTATTAATTGTTTGATTTAGACAGGGTTTGCATTGTCCAGAAGTGAGTGAACTATGGGTGAAGACTTTGAACATAAATACGGCTTCGATAGTTTTTGAAAAAATTCATAACACTTTATGCCTATGATAAAATGTCACTTTGCACATTTTGACGTCTCAACTTATTAAGACCATTTTGCTTGCGAAGGCTTGCACGGCGATAAAAAATGAGACTACTATTCCATAAAATATTTTTTTTAAATTACATTAAAACCGTTGTGGCGATCACCATGAAGGCTGATCGGTACATTTTGCCTTGTCAATGAGTTGTATTTAATATAATGAAAGTTTATTGTAGATTTGCTTCTGCAAATGCAGGTAATGTATAACATAAAAATTGCAACAAGTTCAAAAAATGAAATAAAGATGTTTGAATGAAAGTAAAAAAGCTAGCATGTAGAAAAAATTATCTTAATTGTAATTCTGTAATGCCAAATTTACACAAGATTTTAAGCACGCTAAAGTTGTACACAAGAATTTTGTTAAAACTAATATTTTCTAGCCAAATCTACGTGAGCATATTTAAGTCTATCATATTATCATCAGAAGCCTCTTGTTTGCTGTAAACTTTTTTATGCTATTTGACATTTGTCTATGACTTTGTCAAAGTAATTTCTTGAGCTAGTGAGTGGGGGAGGGTAGTTTTGGCCTGTGAGTTGACTGGAAGTTCCGAGGATTGAGGCTGAAGGCTTTCTGCTGAACAGTGAACGTGGGGTTGACCACCGAGGAGACTCTGCTTAAGCAGAAGCCGAACCCTGTTCTTCGCACACCGGCCCAACCCCACCTTCCTCGACCAAAATTTTCCAGGCTTCCACTCACCACTACAACACCACCACTTTTTTCCTTTGCTCCTACCGGGACTCAATCTCGGCAACTAACCCAATCTAGGACAAGGGTCCTTTTGGATTTGAAATTAATTTGTAGTTCTATTTAATCCAATTGAACTTTTGAAGTACAATTGCTAGAGAAATACGGACGCACAGAAAAAATTATGACAATTATATTGAAGAATTTAATTATTTATACTAAAATAAAAATGTGAACATAATTTTAGTACAATACTAGTTTATTTTTTTAATAGGTGCCTGATTTTAAGCTTATAAATATATAGTTATTAAAAATATTATAAATTCAGGATGTGAGCGGGACTTTCCTGAATTACCGTTTATAAGCCATACGGCAGTCCTCATCCTTGCAACTGGGTACTGAATTGAGTTACGCAAAATTTTCCCTTTTTTTTTTTTAAAAAATTCAATTAGAACATTTTTTCTAATAATTGCATGTTTGAAATTTTTAAAAATAACCTGCTTTCCATTTGGGGGCTGCCGGGTCGTCCTGGTAAGTAGCTGGTAGAAACAAAACTTGAAGGGTAGATCAGTTCAGTATTCAAAATCTTAAGAGTTAGAGTGATTGAAATTGCCCACCTACTGTCCTATTGGGCCAACATTTCAAACACGTTCCTAATTCAAACATTTATTTGTTGTCTCTGCAGTTGCACTCCCCACTGCATTAGTTTGCTAAATTTTTATTTACTTAATTTGAGCACAACGAGAGTCAAAATTGAGGTTACTTTGTCTCGATATGTGGCACTTTTTCGAGATACATATACGCAAACTAACGGCAACTACTTACTACTACATTTGACAGAAAGAATTCGGGGCTAATTAAATTGATAGGAAACGTCGGCTAACACCATACGCTCTGCAACTTCGGTTTGGTATTTAGAAACTTTTAGATACCCATTGCATAGTAGTTAAGTTTAAATTCTGAAAACATTGATCTTCTACTTCTTTTCAAAGTTAGGCTAGCTCTTGGTTTCAAAACTGGTTTGAATCAACAGATCACAAAACTATACAAGAACATATATTGTAACAACTAAATTCTACAATTTTAGATGCTTTGTTTCAATTCATTATATCTTGGCGTTATCGGTTGCAGAAACACTTGATGTGACACATATGATAGCCAACATGATAAATGCAGACGAATTGTTCGACTCTAAACCACTGCATTTACATCTTTCACTAAATGTTTTCACGTGCTTTCACGTTTACTTTCACCAGATGAAGTATCTTTTGACGGAACAACGTTATGTTTTGTGAAAATTTCAATAAAATAGTTTTACGACTTATATTGAAATCTTTAACATATTCTTAGTATGTTTCATTTAGAATTGTCAAATGAATTAGGAACCGGATCCCGAAATACAATTTTCTTGGCTTTTTAATTAAAAATATAATTGGAGAATCTTATGAACATTTTGGTTATTGATTTCAAGTAGGCAATTGAAATTGAAATCATAATGATTATTTTTTCATTCGATATGTATATATTCGATATTTCACTTGATATGTGTATAACATTTGTAAACTTCTTTGGAAAGGGGATGGGTGTTGCTGTAACTTAAGACTAATCTAAGCCCATCAAACAAATCGGAAAATAAAACATTTTAGACATCCAATTTCTAATTTATTTTCAATTTGAAAACCTAACCGTCGTGAACGTATACACTGCAATCGGCACCCAATGTTGGGAAGAAGTCATATTACCTTGCTGCTAAACCTTTTTAACGGCCTGCCCCCAATTTTTTTTAATTTTAAATTTAAAAATTGAATTTTTAAAAGAATTGATTAAATTTTTTTAAATTAATCTATACCTACACTTTACTAAATGCTAGGAAACCATCCAATTGCCTTTATGAGATTCAGTAAAAATACAGTAATTAATAATAGTGTTGACGTCAATGGGTTCATGAAGTCAATCATGATAAGCTACCTTAAGGAGCAAAAAAACAAAATAATTATTCTATTGTTTTTATGTGTTTTATTCAAAATTTATCAGATAAAATAAACGCCTCTAGTGGCGATGAAGTCACTACAGCGGAATCGATTGGTAATTTGTGAAGTGCAAGCAGTTTAACCCCATTTGATCAAATTGGACTTGTCATTTATAAAAAAGATAAGCTAGGATATAAAAACAAGGAAATACAAATTTGCAATAGTAGAAGCTAAAACACAATCATCCAGCTTATTCTAATTTACTGAGCGAGCAGCCATGCATGTCATCAGTTTTGTTTTGTTTGCCTTTGTTGCAGCGGTAAGCTTCACTTTTAGACATACTATGCATATATGCTAAAAAGAGTATTAACGTAACGTCATATTATTTATTTAATTATAGGTAATATGTGTCGATGAACGGACCGTCATGAATAACGATAAACCTCAGGAGGCTAACAATAGTCGCTCAATTGCGGCCTTAAATAGGACATCAGAGCCTTCATGCTGGATTCAATGCAGTCATGATAATGACTGCCGTGACACGCCTTTAGAACGCTGTGATTGTGAATATTGCGGTGAAGTGCGCTGCTATTGTTTAGTTGATTAATAAATTTGTTATTTAATAAACTCAATCATGTCTTAAATGAGAAACGGATGATAAAATTGGCGATGGTTGACGTAAGGTAACATAACTGATGTTGAAATTTTTGTAAGACGCATGATAATTTTGATAAAAATACTTGGCTGCGTGTTAACTTAAGTTAATTTCTCTTCAGAATTTGACCTTGGAATACCTCATATGTCAGCGTTAAATATTTGGAAAGAATGGCTTGTGCAGCTCCAGCCAATCAGATTTAGGTAGAAGACGAGCATGAACGAGAGTGGATAATCAATTAATTGTTAAAGTATGAGTGAGTTTACGTTCCTGATTGAATGAGCTTTCCGAC
>JAQFYP010004107.1:0-10083 GCA_034694865.1 Bilobella braunerae
AAGCGAACCTAAACGTACTTTGTGGTCTCTGTCCGTCCGTCCAAGTAGAATTTATATTACTACTCGCCATATCTACAGTTTTTGGATATGTGTTGTTACTTGTTTGATATCCCACTCAGATCAAGTTTATTTTAGTTTGACCGGAAGTGACCCTCGTGGGGGTGAAACGTCAAGGTCAAAGGTATCATTCTATGAAAACATGTTTTCTCTAAATCGTTTTAAGAAGTAATCAAGGCCTCCTTGTTTAGTACGAAATCTTTTCAATCATTGCTGCACATTTTGATCCAAGATTGGAAAATCTCCGAAAGTTAAACACCACATTATTTGTAGTTTATATGAATACTAACTGCAAGTTTGCATACAGTTTTCACACCAAATTTGCGGGTGCTAAACTTATATGATTGTTGATTTCTTACAAAATCGTTGACAACTAAGGTGCTAAACGCCACTTTACATAAGAGACATCTGAATACTTTCTACAAGTTTTCATGCAAGTTTAAAATCAATTCTAAGGAAAATTTTAACAAGTTATAAATACACTAACAATGCCTAACAATCTTTTATACAATTGATAATTGTGCATTGCTATTTGACCATTACGACGATATTATCGAGCAAAAATGTAAAAATTGCTGTTGAGTTCTGTCAGAAGCATTTGGCCACAATGGAGTTTCTTGCTGTTGAGAAATACTTGAACAAAATGGCAACTCTATCATTTATCCTAGTCAATCAATACTCAAAATCATTGTTTAAGTACCAAATTCTGTAAGTCAGATTGATGCTGATATTTAAACATTATTATTATTACAGAAGGTGTATATGGTACTCAAAAAACTTAATTATTGTTAAATTATTGTGAAATATTTAATGCCAAACTTACTTTGCCAACTAAATGCCAGTTTACTGACCAGTCATCTCTGATTAGTAGAAAATTTACTGTTAGGTTCCCATTTTCATAATGTTATTATAGTTTCGTGTAACTGAGACTACCTTAAATCTTGAATCTTAAATTAAAGCTGGAAACTATGCACCAATATACACATGCATTTGCATCATTACAATGCTATTATGTTAAGATTTAAACTATTAAATCTCACAAGTAAAGCTGAATAAACAAAAATATAAATAATTTAAGTAATAAGTGTGACACTACATACTTAGCAGATAATTAGTTTTCGTTGCCCCTCGCCATATTTATCTTTGTGCGTTTCGAACAGATCTTTAAGGGCCTCCACATACAGAGAGTGAACTATGTCCACGTCCTGCGCAGTCGGTTCCAAAAGTTTTTCAAATACAATTGGTGCGCCAACTAAATATTTAAAAAGACAAGAATACACAAACCTAAACTGAAGGTTCTAAAGGTTCTAGAAGTATAATATTGTTGCTTTTGTGAAAAAAAAAATTGAAAAAATGATTGAAAAAGGAGTTCTTATTTCAAAAATTCTGTTTTCTTGCTCGTTGCGTTTCCACTTACTTGTAATTCCACGTTTAGCTTGTAGCCGTTTAATGAAGTTGGAATTTGAAAATACTGTATTGAAAAGTGTGTACACATCTGTTTGCAAAGTGAAGTCTGCAACGACTTTCCCGTCGTTGTGTCCTATTGTGCATATTGGCAATTGGTTTCCATCTTCTCGTGAAGATGCATCAGAATCTGATGATTCTGCATATGTTGCGGCAACACACAATTTTGTGGCGTCGATTGGACAGTTGTCTTGTGAGCTTTCATTTAATTCTTCCGGTATACAAATTTCTGGCTAGTAAAAATATATGATCTAATTCAATACCCTATTACTGGAACTTGAAACATATACTTTAGCAAATCATGTGCCCATAAACTCAAAAAAGTGTTTACTGGCTTGTGTCATGCTGTTTGACAATTATTAAGTTTTCAATTCATTTTTGAAGTTTTTTTCCAATCCATAAACTTACTGTTTTGTTTCCAACCGAAAAGCTTCGAAGTCTTGACTCCTCGTCTAAACTTGATTGGCTATACCAAGTTGCAGGGTCATTCTCAACCCGTTTTATGCGAACAGAAAGTAGTGGTTCCGACAATCTGTTCACCATTTCCGACACGGACTTGCTTACTTTGTTATGTCTTCGCTTAACTTGAAGAGGAACACCTCGTACAGCACCTAACCAAGTATTTTTACAATAAAGTTTTAAGTATTTTTTAAACAAATTTTTCAAATTGAAAAGGTCACTGTACCTTCGTTTGTGTCACTGGGAACGTCACTCTCTGCGGAGTTGTTAAACACGTGACCAAATTGATCTTTTCCTTTCATTGTAGTTAAAAATTTTGAACGAAAATTTGAAGTTATTGAGTTGGCAAGGCTAAATTTTAACTTTAAATATGAGTTAAAGAGGCTTTAATAATAGAGAATCGCAGTTTTTGATACTTTCACTCTATCAGTTCAATGTCAAATTTTATCACTTCCGTCGAGCCTTGTGATAAGCTAATGCAACGCTATTTGTCTATTTTTGAGTTGATTAAAATTTCGAGTAAGTGCGAATGAGTCAATAACACTTGACTTACTGAACTGCCGGCTAATCGACCAATGACGTTAATTTGTTTTCTGAGTACACTACGCGAATATTCTAATAATTTACGGGAAAATTTAAAAAAATATCAGTAAAAGTGCATATGATAAACCTTTTTTTCAGTAACCAGTGTAGTCAGAATTAACAATTTATCGAATAAGTTAATGCACGTAGACATTTATATTTTGAGAAAAATGTTTATTTTCATGATGTAAACAACCTTAAGTGGGCTTATGCTGCGTGAAATTGATACGTTGACGATATATTATGATTCCTCATCAGTACGAAATGTTGCTTAGTATGTTTTGTACAAATTCAACATTTTGTTCATATGCCCTATTGTTTCGTCCATAATAAAAATTTGGAATTGTAAAAAAGTATAGAAGTGCATTGTATGAAACGAGGAGAGCTGCAAGGCAGACCAAGAAAATTATTTCCCTGACAATAACCCAGTGGCCGAGTGGTAGGTACGTCCTATGAAAAATGAACCCAATTAGCTAAGCAATTACTACAATTAACAACAAATTCTTTTAATTGTAAATAATTTGCTATACTTACTGCACTTCGAGACCGGATTGCCTTGCTGTAGGCTGCAGGTCACAAGCCACAAAATATGGAAAGATAACCAATGATGTTAGCACCGAGAAAAAGCAAAAGGAAACATTTCCTTCTTCCCTGAAACCCATTTTCTAACAATGAAATTTGACGAATCCAGAATTAGGTACAAGACGCTCAATGGACCCTTTACTTACCCGTTATATTCAAAAATACCTTTTTCAAGCAACTTTTTCTTAAAAAAAAACGGTACCAAATAAAACTATTTTAGAATTGTTTCGTAAGTAAATGTTTCAAGTTGAATTAAAATTAGTGAGACCTCGAAAATAGTAATTTTTATTGTAAAACAATATTTTTTTTTACAAAATCAACTTGTTTTCATACTTTTTCTTTATTTACAGTATCAAAGCAAAAGTGCGTATGTATAAATATCCAAAATCGGACCAAAAGTGTCAATTCCCACTTTTGCTTCTGTTTGAACAAATCCCATTTTCTCGTACATTTTCCATCCGTCCGTTTGAACAGAGCTTGTATTTAGAATTAATTTGGCGTAGCCTTCCCTCCGCGCAAAGTCAATTACTTCTTGCGTCAATTTCCTTCCGATGCCTTTTCCCCTTCCCTCGGGGGTCACGAGCACAAGGCGCAACTGAGCCGTGGTTTCATTAACTTTCATGCAAATGGCAGAGCCGATACGCTGATTGTCGATTTCAGCCATCCATATTCCGTAACCATGGCAGTTTTGATTTGGTGTAAAATCTGCCAAAATTTGAACAGTAATTGTGCTTAGTTTAAGCAAGTCCCACTTAAATTCGTTCACAAACGTTTCTTCGTGCTTCAATAAAATCCAACCAATGTCTCCAACTTTTGCTTTATTTCGTATTTGAACCGTGGGTGAACGCATCTTTAAATTTTGTTGCGACACTAACTTTAAATTGAATTGACTTAAGACTAAAAGAAAATAACACTATTGTCTCAAATGTTTATTAAAAGACAAAGGCAAACCTCTCTTGAATTTTTAATAACATCGTCGTTTTTGTGGATTAGACATGAGCACGACTGTGTGCAACATGTTCAACATATGCTTAATCCAAAGAAATCACATGGGCTAATTAAAAATGTTAATTCATCCAAGCTACACAGTTGCAAACGAGCGTAGTTGAAGTTTTAATCTTCTTATCGGCAGATATGTTAACACATTTAACAAAAAGCTACTAAATATGTCATTCTTATGAACCAACGATACAACTATCTGTTGTATTATTCCACACATTGTAAGCTACTCTTTGGTAAAGTTATCAAAGTGTAAAATTCAGACAAATTTTGAACAGTTTTTATTAGGATACTAGCCTATTTTTATATAAGCAAATCTTAGGTTTAGCTATAGAAACTGAATGAACAACGTTTGGAAAACTTGTACAAAAATTGGACTCAAATCAAGGGCAAATTTTATTTGTAACTGTATTGCAAGCGGGTGCTTTCGTTGTGCAAGCGGTTCCTCCCGGCTGCGTCATGCAGCAGTCCATGCCTCCTGTCATCATGCATGGCATTCCATCACTCATTGGCATGGCATTGTTAGCCGTGTCCTCGCAGATGTTCTTCGCCACCATAATGGTGGCTGTGCAACCTGTAGACGTCAAAGGGCAACTAAACATTTTGCAGTCAGGCAGAGGAGGGCCCTTTGGTGGCTGGTAGTTGACAGGCTTGTACACTGGAATTAGTCAAAGTTCAAGCTTTACCTTTTTTAGTTCAGTTTTTTTTAATCTAAACTTAACCTAAACCTTAACCTAGAAAGCATTCGCCCTTTTAGTATTTTTTTTAAAGAAGAGTACAAAGTATTAAAGCTTTAACAGCTTTAATACATGTCAGGGATTAGGTAGTAAGGTAAAATCAAAGCAAAAATTTACATCTTTGTAAGAAATAAGCATAAATAAAACTCTATTATTGTTTTCCAAATTTTCCTTTTTAAATTTTCAAATTTCTTACCGTAACCGTTTTGAAACCTCAGGCCAGTACCCCTTGATACACCAAATAAGGAAGCGAGAATAACCAAAATACCTAAATTTGCCATTACTGCGTTTCTTTGAGTAACAAGTTTTGGATTTATTGAAAAATGTCAATTTGTAAAACATTTTGAAAGGTTGGGATAGTATTTATAGAACAATTAATTTCCTGGTCGTAGTAAAAAAAATTTTGTTGAACAATTCCCAAATTTTTATATATGTTTCCAGTTTAAAACTAGGAAATAGCTTAACCTAACACTGAATTGTGTTTGTTGACAATACTGTTATCACTATAAGCAGCATTGTATAGCACGCAATTTGTGAATGCTGCTTTAATTAGTTTAATTTTAACTCTTTAAATATTGTTAAACATTTCCAGGAAGCATAGTTTGGATTAATGCCCTGAAGAATGACGAGGAAGGACCTCGAAAATTGAAGTGAAAGATGTAAGTCATAAATAAACCATAGCGTAACGTTGAGTTAAATAATAGACATCATTTGAATAATTAAAACTTTAAACTTCAAATTTGAAGTTAAAAAATGAATAAAAATCCTATCATCTTGTTTCCTCCTGTACTGCAATTCTATTCTGTAATGTAATTTAATACTATGTATTTTCATTTTAAGGCAAGTGTGATAATGAACGCCTATTTATATTTTCTCGAACATAAATAAATACATTCAATTTTACAAAATAAACCTAATATGCTAAATCCACCCCACAACAGTAAACACAAAAATGCCAAGTCAAGTTCACTTACCTATTTGAATTAAAAACTACTGCTACCGGCCTTGACATAAACCAGAGATTGTATTACACCACAATTCTTACGTGTTGGTAATCTGGTGTTTTAGTAGTTATTATAATTAATTTTTGATTTTACAAAATTAAAAAAATAGTTATTTGGTAATAAATTTTGCTCAAAAGGTTAAAGTTAAACAATTTTGTAGCTTCTATTACATGGAATCCTTTATTTTCAGGTGATTAAACCTGGAAATTAATAAAGCTAGTTTGATTCTGAGTTCATTACACAAAATACACTTTTCCAAGAAATTGTAAAAAAAAAATTGAATATAAGTGCATATGATTATTAATTTCTTCAGTACAAGTATTTGTTACATTCAATAATTTTTAAATGAACTTATGCACGCAAACAACTATTTTATAAGAAAGAATATTTATTTGCTTGATGTACACAATTTGAGCTTTCGTTAGACAATTTCGTTAGATGAGCTGAAAAGCATTAAGAAATAAATGTATATTTTAGTGCAAAGTATTGTTTAAAATATTTTCCTCAAACTCAAAATATTTTTCAAATGCCCTATAGTTTCTGCCGTAATTAAAATTTGGTATTGTAAAAAACCTGAGGATAGTATTGTATGCAACATGAAGAGCTGCCGGAGAAACTAAGAAAGTAATTTCTTTGAGAATAACCCAATACAGTATTCCCTTACTATAAGACCCCCATTAGGGAAGCATGGGTAGGGGGTGTTATAGGCAGGGGGTCTTATTGACGGTACCCGTGTATAAGACCCTGCGGGGTCTTTTAAAAAGTTGTCGTTTACCAATTGCTAGAAATCGAAGGTGGCGACCATTAATTGTGGCATCCATTAGATGAGTAAGTTAATTGTTAAGTGTGTATTTAACTTGCACATGTGTATAATCAAGATGGGTAATACAGTTTTTTTTCAAATGAGCTACTTATTGCGTATTTTAATGTACCTTTAATTGTAAATTGTAAACAATGAGTTCCATAAACCTCGCTTCGTAAGTTTTAACCAATCATGATAGCCACCTTGCAATGATCCCTGGAAGTTAGCCTCTCAGCCCCTAAGACTATTTTAGTTTCATATTAATTTTTAACGTAACCTTGATTAAATATTTGCATAATCTTGCATAAAAATAATTAGTTTAAATAAATTTTAAATTAATTTAGGTTTTATTTTTGGTGTTTTCCATAAATTGTTGAGCGGCTGAAGGGCCAACTTCCAGGAAAGTCCTTCAGATTTACTTCTCACCACTACTTGCCCTCATGTTAAGTAATTTTACCGTTGTAAAAAAAATTGCTGAAAATGAAAAATGAATACGTTTTCATATTTCATCCAAAAATTAATGGCTTAGAAAACAATAGTTTTTTTAAGCATGCTAAGGACCAGTAGGAATATGTTATATTAAGTGCTGATACTACGAATACTTAATATAATGCTTGTTTTCTCATTTAAAAATTAGAATCTGTAAATTATTATTTGGCCTGATCATACAATGGTAAAAATAAAGAAATCTGTTTAATTTTTAATGCAAAAATTAGTTTTTGCTAGCCAAAGGGGTCTTACTAAAGTATTGGGTCTTCGGAGGGGGTCTTATACTGGGTGAGGTCTTATAAAGGGGGTCTTATTCAGTTCACGTTAACATGTAAATACTCCATAAGACGGATCAAACGTTGAAAAAAGGGGTCTTACATCGAGGAGGGTCTTATATACGGGGGTTTTATAGGTAGGGAATACTGTAATGGCCAAGAGCTATCCTCTCAAAATTAATTAATTAATGAAATACTTCAATTAAAAAACAATACCTATATAGACACATAGGGATATAGTTACTTACTTACATTTAAGGTTAGAACTCCGATTGTGTTTCCGAGGTTTGATTGTCAGAAATAACACAATTTAGACACTTAAACAAAGTTAGCATTGAAGTAAATACAAAAAGAAGTATTGCTCCTTGAAACCCAAATTCAAACAATGGAGTTTGACTGCTGTATCCCAAATTAGGTACAAAACGCCACTGAAACAACCGTTCAATCGTCCCAGGTTTTCAAAAATCTCTTTTCACACAATGTTTTCTAAAAAAACATTGTACTAATTCATTCTAGGTTTCAATGCTTTCGAAAGATGTAAGTATTCCTGTTTGAGTTGTATTGAAACTTTTATTGAAACTAGTAATGGATTTAAAATTATAATTTTTGACTTAAGATAATAAGTTGTTTCAAAAAACAAATTTTATTTTTAAAACTTATTTTGTTGTTAACAGTTTCACAACAAGAGTGTATATTAAAGATCCAATTCTTGGCCAAAAGTATCATTTCCCACTGTTCCCAGCAATGTTTCTGTTTGAACAAAACCCATTTTCTCGTACAATCTTAGCCCGTCTGTTTGAACAGAACTCGTGGTTAGAATTATTTTGGTGTAACCTTGACTTCGCGCAAAGCCAATAGCTGCTAGCGTCAGTTTCCTTCCGATACCTTTCCCTCTTCCGTCGGGCGTCACGAGCGCAAGGCGTAACTGACCCGTAGTTTCATTAACTTTCATACAAAGGGCACTACCGACACGTTGACCATCGATTTCTGCTATCCAAATCCCGTAGCCATGACAATTTTGCTTGGGTGTGAAGTCCGCCAAGATTTGAACAGTAATTGTGCTCAACTTGAGCAAGTCCCACTTAAATTCGTTCACAAACGTTTCTTCGTGCTTCATTAAAATCCAGCCAATGTCTCCAACTTTGGATTTATTTCGAATTTGAACCGTGGGTGAACACATCCTGCGCTTGTGTTGTGTAAATTTAACTTAAACTTAATAGAATTAAATAATATATATACTATAATAAATTATAATAATGCAATTATATTATAAAATAATTACGGACACAGCTGATAGGGGAAAGTAAATCTGTAAAAAGGGCAATTAACTAGAATATTAATTAAATTAGTAACGTAAAATGAAATTGCAAGAGAGAAATGCTTATTGAGAATTTATTCCAAATTATTACTTGAATTATTTTTATTTAAATCATTTATTTTAGGTTTGATTTTTAGACTTTACATTTATTCATCACTTTGTTTCCTAGGTTTATTAGCTTTAGGGTGAAAATTGAAGTTAAATATTTTTCTATTACAACCCCCTGCAATTTCTTGGAAGTAAGTTATAACTTTCTGGGAAGTTTCTTAAAATAAAATCGCTCAAATTCACCGTAGTAATCGCCTTAATTTGTTGCCTCCGTCCGCCATCTATCCGTCCGTCCATCTATCCGTCCGTCCGTAGGAATTGCACTTCAAATCTACAATAAACCGTCGCAAAACGCGCGTAACCAAGCTGAGCATACTACTTTTGTTTTTGGTGTTAGAGGTCAACGTAGAGGACATCGGGACTACCATAACTTTTTGTACAATGCAAAACTAGTACGTGAATTTAAAAGGTCATTTGAACTTGGCCGCACCCTTGGCCCCTAGAATAGGATCCCGCCAATAGATTAATAAAAAGTCAATCGGTTCGAGAGTTAAATATAGCCTCACGCGGAAATTTAAAAATAACCTTGAAGGGGTGGGCCCTTAAGGCCCATCTTCGAACTCGACCTCGCCCTTGGCCCTTAGAAAATTGTCCCGCAAACAAAATTCAAAAAAAATTAACGCGTTCAGGAGTTAGAGCGCAAACGGACGGACAGACGGACGGACAGACAGTCCATTCCTATAAAGATATCGCTTTGCTCAGCTTAATAATTCCATTCTAACTTTTATAACATTCCATAACTTAATTACACTTCAAAGAAACCGATTTGTTTTACACAGACACGAATTTGGTTTCCGGGTTTTTAATAGTACTTTAACTAAGAGGTCTTTATCAGGTTACTTATCCACCTATATTTAAGCAAGTCTTAGCAAGCAAGTAGTATTTATAGAGTAAATAATTCCCTAGTCATAGTACAAATTATTGTAAAACATTTGCGAAAGTGTTTAAATTTGTTTCCAGGTGGTCAAACGAGGAAACAACTTAACTTAATATTGATTTCTTATTGCTTGTACTGATAAAATAAGTAGTATTGTACAGGAGTAATTTTAAATATAGTGAATGCTGCTTTAGAAATTTTAGTTCTTTAAATATAGAATCCATTTCCAGGAAGAATAAACCGTGGTAAAACGGTCAACCAGTAGCGGAAGTGGGAGGATTAGTATTACAAAAATTATAAAATTAGACTAGAAAACAGAAGTCCGGGGTT
>JAQFYP010004108.1:0-10083 GCA_034694865.1 Bilobella braunerae
TTCAATTGTGGACGACTATTTACCTCGACCCACCTGTGGAAGGACGGCGTACCTCCGTACACCGTACTTAAATTTCCATACCTCATGACCTCAGATCCTGAACCACAGTACCCACCATGTCCAATGGCCCCAACGGCTCCTTCTGCGACCTACAATGGACCACCGCCGATCTTGTCACAAACGTTTCGACGTGACCCAGCACAGTATTGTACAATACACGACCGTCCAATTTGTTTTTGCTGCAATGGAAAAAGTCGCCACTGCAGAACGAACCCTCCACGTACTGCAAAACGCCCCGTAAATCGGGCGACTCTCCACAGCATCTACGTCTAAAAGGTGAAAAACCGAACTGGGCCGGTTGGTAAACATAACCGGCCGGGGCAAATGAACTTTCAACGACCAACTCCAGTACATCTCCAGCACTACCGCAACGATCAAAGCGAGCGAAAAAAAAACCCTAAATTCCACCACTGTTCTACTCAAAATCCAGCCCACTGATGACTCGCAACAAATTCTAGTATCTCCCTGTCGACGGCAAGATCCCGCCCACATTGTCTCAAGTCCTCCGACAGTCCTTAACCGTCGAACAAAGACAAGGCCTACACCCTGGACAACATTACCCTCAATCCAGACGACAGGACGGTACTCAAACAAACAAACACAGTTCAATGCCTTCGTCCGCTCATGCCAATTGAGCCAACGTGCCACACCTAACCGGAGCCTCCACCGTCGACCAACTCCCTCAACAAAGACGACGTCAGACCATGATCGACAGATCCACGCAAACAGATAAGAAAATCGACGCCAGCACACATCACTCATTGGACGACATCGTCGTGTTATTTGCACATACATCCCGGCCATTACCTGCGAAACAAGGCACGCGTTCAGAGGATGACCAGGACAATGACCGAATTCTCCCGTTGGACATAGGAAAATGGGTCAAGTTTGCCACCGAGATCCGACATTTGCCTTCATGGGCACGAGGACCTTACGCAGTGGAAGACTTCCCCGCTGACAGCAAACTGGAGATTCCTCGAATCGTTCCTCAGATATTCCCTAAGCCGATTTCAATTGCCGCGTACCCCGTCGATTCCGACTCATCGATCCCAGTCCACCCTTCCTCAAGGCGTTTTACAAAGTCGCAACCACAAATCACAAGCCGTCTGACGTCGACAAAATTCCTTCAGCCTCGCTCTTCTACAAAAGAAAAGTGAATCAGAAGACATATTGACTTCCGGAACGGAGGGAGGCGATGATGAACGTCGAACAAAGCGAACTGGATTGCCGCGCTACGGTGAACCATAAGGACCAGGAGAACTGACGCACAGCGGTTAGTCGCCAGAACCAAGATTTTGTGCAGTTCGTTCCTTGCCGACATCCAGCACCAGAAAGTCGACTCAACAATCAGGACGACCGTCAAAATTTAGCCGAACCGTTGGTCAAATTTGACCCCTGATGCTTATTTGGATGACCGTAATCGTGGACCTTTCCTCAGGTTACACTAGCCCCCTCAATTGCCCTTGAGGGCTCCCGTCGATACGTCACCAGTAGCCCGTACAACATGTAATTATCCTATGAAAAGATTAAAGAAGTAAAACGGTAGTTAGTTAAGTCGAATTAATGCTAATTAGGTTTGCTCAATTAAAATGGTAGAATTGGATTGGAACTTGTAAATTGGGCGGCGTGAGAACTCTGTGTAGTTTGGTTGGGTGCTTAAATAGTTGAACAAAAATTTTTCAGTAAAACGGAAAGGGCAAATAATCGGGCTAATAATAAATACTAATAAATAAATAAATGCTAATAATAATAATGTCACAACTTTTATGTAATTTAATTTGTTGAAAAATAAAGTTAATTTAAAGTCAAAAGCATATGATTAAACATTGGCGGCCGAACTCGCTGTGCGTGGAAGTGGTAGACGATTTAGGGGTAGTTTTCTTGCTGGAATACTCACCATTGAGTAATTAACTCTTGCAAAAAAATTGTTGCCCTTTTCTTTTTAGCATTTTTCAAACCTTGGAGGATCTTAGAGTGTTAGGGTCACCTATTCAAACCTACCGCGTGTGGTAGAAACAAGATTAATAGTGTTCAACAAAAAATTAGCATAACATACATACCTATTTTTTTACTAATTACTAATAATCTCTTACTAATTAATTATTTTAATTAATTACTTGACTGTAAAATAAATACTAAAATTTGTAAACCAAAAATTTTATACTTACATTAAATAGTGCGCATTCTTTTGTCCGTGACTACCATAGACGATTATATCAAGCACTCAAAGTGGAAGCATATGGTACTTTTAACTTTCAGCATACCAGTATATTTAGACAAATAATTTCGCACAGTTAGTTTGATTTTCACACTATAACTATCTTGTGGTATTAAAATAAATGATAATTTTAAAAGTTTGATTTAAATAAATAGTTCTATTCTCGTTAACTTCTTATAATCGTTAATGTGTATATTGCATGGTAGGAAAATGGGGCACAAGATGTTAGTCTTTTCGACATTGCTTCAAATCTCAAACGCTTTATTTGGAAAGGTAATAATTATCTCATTTTATTAGTATGTCGTTTTAAAATACAATATGATGACGTTTTTGCAAATCACAGTGTACAATTGGGCATTTTGAATCTCCAGACGACAAATGGACGGGAGACATTGACACAACTGAGCGGTAAAAAAACTTGCTTTCTTTTTGTAATTTCATTTACGCATTAGGGTTAAGTAGCACATGCGTTTTGTAGTCATGGTTTAGCTATGTAGACGATGAAAAATTTGAACTATAGAGATTTAGGGAGAGACTCAGCTGAAAAAAAAACAACAACATTTGCTTCCTCATTTGGATACGTTTGTAAACGTAAAGAAACATCAAATGTCATTTTTAGTCAAATTAAATGGAAACTGCGGCTGAGAAATATCCAAAATGTGGTTTAACACGTCAAGAAATTTTTTTCTCTCAGAATTTAGATAAATGTATAAATGTCAATTAATTTACGACAACAATAGTTGTTTTACAACTTAAAACGTAATTCAACTAATTTTATAACCAAATTATTTACAGCAAAATTATTATCCCCGTTGCTGTATACGGTCCTAAACAAGACGTAACGAAACTTGGTAAAGCAGTAGAAAAATGCATTGGATCTGCTAACCGGTTGAATGAATGTTTGTTTATTTATCTTGGAAATGATAACACTTGGACACCATTGCTAGGGATACAGAAGCCGGAAATTGTTACAAAAGACGGAGCTCCCGTTTTCATGACAATAACATATTTGCTGGGATGGTTCGATAATACAGCGGTACGTATTTCCTTTTTGAGTATTTACATGAGTTAAGAGAAGAATATTTTAATTTCAAATCACTAAAACAAAGTGGTTTCAAACTAAACTTTCTTAGCATCAGTCGCCGTGATATTTTATTGCAATTTTCATTAACGGTAACTAATGGCAATTATCGTTGTTTTAGTTTACACTCAACATTGGGCCATACCGTATATCCGCAGTGGGAAGGAGAGAAGACAATAATCTACAGCAAAAGTATTGTGCATATATTTTTTTTTATAATAGTACAACTTTTACTTTAAACTCTCCCGGAAATTTTTTTCCAATTTAAAATTATCTTTACCATTAGATATCATGCATTTCAAACATTTTACAACATAATATATTGTTTGTGAATGACAATTAGTATTAATAATCAATTATGCAATCCACGTTAAGCATCAAAACTTCAAAGAAACTAACATTGCTATTTTGCGTTTTATCAAAAATAGCGTATGTAGAATAGTGTTGAATGTGCACATTTTTTATTTTATAATTTAAAATAGGTTGCTGACACTGACAAAACATAAATCACAACTGGAGAATAAAGATTGGGATAATTTGCAAAGAAGACTTGTATCGGTTGAAAAAAACAAGGAACGAATAACTGTGGAGCCAAACACAAATAATACAAAAGGTGTTTTCCCAACCTGCTGGTTTGAGATCGCCGGAATTGTAGTTGGCACAAACGTAGGATGCACAGAACTTATAATATTCTTTAATCAATTTAAGGAAATGACTAATAAGGTGACTACTGAAGCATTTTAATTATTTTAAAAATTTGTTGAATTTTTAAATCCGACCAACATGCAAAAACTCACAACTCAAAACTGAAAACTCACTTTCTATTATAACTTTAAGGAATCAAGGAGATATGAAGTCTCCATCATATGCAAAGGATTGCCGTATGTCATTGTGGGACTATTTGACTCAAAAAAGTAAGTAAAAGCTGTTTATTATAAAGTGGAAGAGCTGATGCGACAAAATGATGGATTTTGGTAGCGATGTACAGGACGTCAGTTCTGATCAGAACTGAAGTTGACCAGGCAAATGACCTCTTAAGTTGACTCAAATGACTCAATGACCTCTGGTGACAGTAGACAAGGCAATCAATGTAACTTGTTATATTTAATGTACTGACGTAAATCCAGTTACAAAGTATTGACTTTAATTGGGCAGAGTTTAGCTTTAGAAATGTCAAATGGTCAGAAGTTGAATGGAGAGTGACTGTAAAATCAAGTTAAGTAACCTATATTTATAACCTAGAATAGGCAATCGCCTCTGACGTTAAAGTTGTAAAATGAGTTAATTAGTTATAAAAATAACGTAGTGATGTGAATGTTGGTGACAAGGCTTGTTCACCTTCTTTTAATTATTTTGAGACCACAAATCACGTTTTACAACAGCCCTTATTTTTAGTTCCTTGCAAATTTCTAAGACGCATAAACACAATTCGGAAATTTTTGAGGGATTTGAAAAAGTTATGAAACAAATGATGAGAAAAGGAATAGCGGGAGTGGACAACAATCCAAAACAAAATCAAGTGGCGACGGAGTTGGACATCAGTATTATTCCCCGTAGCAGCACAAGCGCTGAGACTTTAGAACACTCAACCTTAAAAGGTTTTGTCAATTATGCTGTGAGTTATGACGACAAACACTCCAGCGCAACAATGAGTGTTAGTGTGTTAAATATTGGAAAACCCACAGGAAGGCTTCCTATGTTGTATACGGTAACGCTTCGAACATACGTCGGCGCAGGAAGCTAGCATAGAAAAATTTGCACGTTAGTTTTTGATGCAAATTTTGTGGTTGACAGAACTGGCGAGATTTTATTTTTTATTTTGGATTTTGACCAAATTAAGCCCTAGTTTGACTTCTGCAGATCGTTAAGTGTAACATGGGTGTATAGCATATTAAGTAAAAAATTGGGTAAAATAAAAATCAGATTCAGTGACATTTATTTTGAAAAGTCAAAATTAATACAAACTTGGCTTGCCAGGCATCAAAATCTCATGCTCATAAAATTAAAAAAAAAGGCAATCGGGGAGGATCCACATGCGCAATGCTAATGGGCATATTCATATTCGCCAACTCCTTTTCATTTTTATTATTTTTACGAATTCTGGTTAAATTATTAAACACAATTAAAAATTAATTACAAAAAGTCTAATTAATTTCAAGAAGTATTGCAACAGTTTTATAAAACAAAAACTCATATTGTTTTATTGAATAAAGACTTAGGACCTTGAAAAACCCAGCAAGTTAATTGCAATTAACAAATTAAATAATTAATTCATCAAAAGATTGTGCTGCATCCAAAGAAGTGCTTATATGGTTCCCAAGGCTAACTTGAGATATAAAATAATTTGAATTTTTTTTTAATTTTTTAACTTTTTTAATGAATTTATTTTAACTAACCTAACTAGAATTGATTTTCAAGCAAGTTAGCAGGCATGTTTACCTTTTTCTTAAAAATCCCTAATCCTATGTAAAACACATCCTTAAAGAGGTTATTTTAATTGCTTATCATAATTACCTAATTCGGATTGATGTTCAAGGTACTTATCAGCAATATTTAACCTGAGTACCGATAACAACCCTGAGAACTTAAATATAAGTGGTTAACTAATTAGTGCAATTATGCTTAATTTCTGGATGATTTGCATTGATAGGTATATAAAACTACTTAATGTAATAACTCTAAAGAAATATTTAATTTATTGTTATGCTATACATATTTTTCAAAGTTAATTCTGTATAAATTTAGGTTGCCAGAATTATTGTGGTATTGTGCCCGTGCGCAGCGGTGTCCATTGCGTTGTGTGTGTTTTTGCATAATTTGTGTGTCAAAACACCGGTTAAAACACACAAAACAGATAGTGTAAACGAGTTCCCTGACATGCTTGATTGAAAGCGCAGATTTTCCATGGCTAATTCCTGCGCCGTCTATTAAATAATGTGGGCAATGTATATAATCACGAAGTCTAATTATATTTCCAGGTAGAAATTTTAGTGTCTTCTGAATCAGTTCTGGCGGTGGAAGCACGTGTTGACTTTCGCAAAAAGTACAATTTTCTAATTTTTTTGAATTCATGCTACAAAATGATCTTTTTTTTTTGATAGTGTTTCCATAACTTTGATGTAGGATTGTGAAATTTTCCAAAAGCAAGTGCAAAAGTGAAAGAATATCAGGCGAGCAGAACAACGAAGAAATATTTCTTTCAATATGGTTCTCAGGTTTTGACGTAAAAGAGACCCACAAGAGGCAATACACCATCATACGCTCGGGAGGCTACAAAACTACATACAAACAGGAAGAGGAACTCATAGAATTTTCTTTCTCAGACATTAAACCTATAGTGAAAAACTGGAATTACGTAATGAAAATTATTCAAAAGTGTAATATTTTAAACTTTATATAATTTTAATGACTTGCATTGAATCGTATGAACCAGCACCTGATTCGATTCCCGGGATGCGCAGTAATTTATCGAGCACAATTAGTTGAAAATAACAGGTAATACCAGAATTATACGAGAGAGCTTCGCAGTATATGCACTACTCTTGAAATCAATATAATTTTTTAGCAAAAGTTGTCATTAAGGTATAGTTTGAACAGGATTATATAACCAAAGAAAGATTCTGCTTTGGTAATTCAATTGGTATATAATTGTAGAGGGTACAAAGAACGTAACCCAAAAATTAAAAGTTAGTTACACCTTTACGGTAATTTAACTTTATACGTAAACACAGTTGTTAACGTATTATGATGCTAGTAATTAAATGCACATCGAAGCTGCCTTTTGGCTGCTTTGATATTTATATCTGTAGAATTAATTCGAATTCTACTAAACTATCTTTATACGACTATTGACTAAAATGTTCTATTTCAACTAAATTAAATTTTGTTTTGTAACAGATACATTATACGAAATAGAATGCCGGGTTTTGAACACAGTTTCTACGATCTTAAAAAATTGGAGCAGGAAGTACAAGGACTCTCACAGTACTCCAAATTTGATGCTATCTTAGTTTCTAATAGTTACCCAGATTGCTCCGGGTACGGCCTAGCAGATACGTTTCCTTTGTCATGGTCAACTTGGGGTTTGAAAAATCTCAAAAGAAAACTAAATGCAGACGGAGAATTTGTAGAAATCGTTTTAAACAGTAACAGCACCCCGCTGGAGGAAAGAACTAAGGCAAATAGCTAATCTTTTTAATAATGTCATTGTGGTAAATTGAAAGTGTAAAAAACTTACGTTAAATACATACAGAGAATATTTCGTCACCCAAGCAATCCAGAATTATCGGCACTGTTTGGATCACTGCATGAAAACTCAACAAAACCCGGGTAAGTTTTTTATGCGATTATAATTGAATATAATTTTATAATTTAAAGTACTTAAATAACTGTTTCATCAAACAGAACTGGGACAATAACAATTAGACAAATTTCCCAGAATTACACAAATAATGGAACCGATCTTTGTTCACTCGTCAACATCATGAACACAAGAAATTATTTTGTACAAATGTCCGATAACATATTAGGAGAAACATGCAGACCAGAATCAAATGCATGGGAACGAGTGACAATAAATAAAGCTGCTATTGGAAAAGGTAAAGATGATGTTCTCGTGCTAACACTTTGGTATGATGAAAAGAAGAGATTTGTCGAATCCCCAGAAGAAATGAAACGTAGAAAACAGTTTCAAAACAAAATGCAAAAACTTTTTGAAGCGGAAATAAGCAACCAGAGTAAGTTACTGTCCAAGCATTACAACAAGATGCAAAAGTTGCGAGGTAAAAGTGGGTATGAAGCATTGCTGGCTACAATTGACGGTTTTGAAGTTTCTAAAGTATTGGTGCAAATCCAACTCGACAAACTTCAAAACCAAATAACGGACGACGAGGAGCGGGAATATTATGAATTACAAAATGAATTAAAGAAGGAAGAAACTAAAGCAAAACAGAAGCATACCAAAACCAACCAAATCACAGTATAGCACCATAAAATTGCCACCAACATTCACTACAGCATATAGCATATTAAACTGGCAGTTGTCATATTGAAACTTAGAAAGCGGCCATAATGCAATGCAGCAAATAGTAATTTAAGACATGCTAAATGCAACATCCTCTGTAGTATTTTAAGTTTAGTAAAACAGCAATTGAAGTAATATTAATCGAAATTGTTTATACGAAAAGTAAAATTTAAGATGGTTTGGTTTACTACGGAGGCCCCTGTCCCCCGGGAATGATCCCTTAAGCTCTAAATGACCTTTTCAAAGTAAAATTTCCTTTGTTTGGTAAAAGACAAAAAGTTAAGATTGTTTCGACGACCCCAAAGGTCTAATGCAATATATGTGAACAAAACGAGTTTTTGCTCTAAAAATATTGTAGTTTGGCTAATTTTCCTACTACAGCTATTTGAGTTTTTCAAGTAGTATTTTCTCCGGGTCTAGATAAGTAAACAGGGTACGACACTTCCGCCTCCTCACGGTGACTCCCAAAACCGAAAAAAAGTTTTGCGTGAAATAAAAGTCATGATAGGGCTAGACGTGATGATTTAGCGCACACTTTTTTTAATTTATAGAACTACATACAAATTGCTGAGTGAGTGAGAAGGGACCATTTTGTGAGCTTTGAAGAACTATCCTTTAATTTAGGGTGCGTTATAGTTAGATTTAAGTTGGGCTTTAAAGAAAAATCAAACATGAGAAATTTACACTAACAAGGACTCCGCGCGTCGCGATTTCTTCTGATTGACCTTAAACTTACAAGGGGATGGTCAGGCGTGCACAAGAGTTAAAAATTTGAAAATTTGCCGTTTTAATACTGATTAATAAAAAAGATTTTTAAGCATAGTGAGAATTTTCAATGGCCAAAATTTCAAAAATTATTTTTTGAAACAAAGTTTCTGAAATTCTTATGAATTTCATGCGATTCTTGTGATTCATGCGGTACCCCCTTCTTGAAATTAGTTTTTTTTTTCAATAGCTGTGCTTGTCCTCCAAATTTGGGGACACTATACAAATGCGCAACATGCAGTCGTAGTTTGTACCAAGATTCATTGAAATAAAAGCGGCTATTAAAAAAACACAAATTTCAGGAATGAGGGACTGATGAACACAAGAAATGCCGTAAAATATCCTAAAAGAATTTTAGAAATTTTACTTCAAAAAATGAAATTTTGGCTATTGAAAATTCTCACTATACTTAAAAATCTTTTTTACTTATCAGTATTAAAAATGCAAATTTTCAAATTTTTAACTCTTGTGCACGCCTGACCATTCCCTTGTTAGTAAACACGTTAAGCCAATAATAAAACTTATCCCCAATTTTTCTCTTTTCTCCATGGCCATAAATTTCGATTTTTTTTTGAAAATACAACTTCGAGATACCTGGTCCTCCCTCTCAAAAATCTTAAAAAGTGAACCGTGAACACGGAAATTTGGACGTTTATATGCATATTTATGACCACGTACTTGGACGAATTTATTCAAACACAATTAAAGCTCAAGATTCACTTTTTGAGATTTTAGACAGGGGGATCACGTAAAATTTCAAATATTACGTGTTAATTCCCATAAGGTTTTCCGGAACCATCTCAAAATTGTTTTTTCAAAAAAAATTCAAAAATTATGGCCATGGAGAAAAAATAAAAAATGGGGGTCAGTTTTATGACTGGCTTAACACGTTTACCAAGTTTCAGCTTAATCTGAAGGAATCACGACGCGCGGTGT